>BQNB010000486.1:141467-170612 GCA_026074375.1 Tanacetum coccineum | reverse complement strand
AAAACGATCATTGGAACGACCTCTACAATTCTAAACACTAAAATCCTAGTTTACAACACACTAAATTAACCGATTTTATGGCTAAACTTTCTGCCCTAATTAAGAGTTATAAAAACTCTTTCAACCCATCACTATTTTGCACAAATTTCACATCCCACAATCTCAAACTAACCTACACTTTAACCTAAACCTAATTAACCATCCACAATCACCAACAACCTCACAAAAATCATATGCACCCTAATCAATGGATTCCCAATTTCATAAAATAGACATGCATATACATAACTTTATATAACTATGAGAATTTAATAAAAAAGAGTAATAGGTGCTCACAATGCAATATAGATAGAAGATAGATCAAAAACTATAACCCTTGGGGGTTTATATATATTCGGCCGAACCACAAAAGAAACAAGAAAGCCCGAAAAATTTAACTTGTATGCACCCAATTCTTGAATACTATCTTCTTAATCAAACCTTGCTAGTATCTAACCCTTGAATTCACCTAAATCACCAATCTTGAATAATTAGAGATTTACAAAACCTTCTTGCATGTTTAATTTTTTTAAGGGGAAAGATTAAGGGTATTTTTATAAGCAATTTGGTATGTGATTGAGTGATTTTGGTTGAGAATTGAAGCTTGAATTGGAGGCTTTGTGGTGGTGTTGCTCGAACAGAAGAGAAAAATAAGGAAGAAGCATGTTTTTTAACGTTATAAACTAGGAAGTGTGTGTATTCTCAGCTTAAATAGAAACAGAAAAGGGGTGTTTGTTGGTTCGGTTGTTATAAAAAAGGAAAAGATGGGCTTGGGTTTATAATAAATGTAAAGTTTATAAAAATATGAATGGGTTTGATGTTGTAAAAAATGTGGGTGTTGTTGTGTGGGCTTGGCTGCCAAAAATCAAAAGAAAAATGGGGAAGGGCTCTCGCCCAATTTTTTTGTTAAACATTACATTTTTTTTATAATACTCAGCCTTAAACTTTAACCTGACTCGCTAAATTTTTTAAAAACAGAATATTTAAATTGGGTTCGGCCTGACACAAATAAATAAATAAAAATAATAATTAAATAAATTAAATGAGCTCTCATGGCTATAATATGACATTCGTTGATTTCTCGATCGATAAAATGGATAAATATCAAAATCTTGACTCGCAAATATTTAAAACGACGACATTTTTACTAAATCGACTAAAAATAATAAAAGAAATTCTATAAAATCAGGAAATAGAATTTATAAGTTCGGAATAAATAGCGACGAGAATACGAGTTGCATCAAAACCAAGCGTTAATTGCTAAGAGAAATGTAACCACATAAAAGTGACTCCATAATTAATTAAGAGAGTCAAATATCATACGTTTTCTTTCAGTTACTGACCTCAAAATTGAAGGATGTCACAAAGAACCTTTGAAGATGAAGAAGAAAGATCAAGTCCTCTTTGATGAACAAGAAGCTATAAGGCTACAAGCTTAATTTGATGAGGAAAAGAGGATTCCAAGAGAAAAAGAAAAAGCCAGTGTTGCCTTAATTGGACAATGGAATGATATTCAGGATAACGTTGAGACTGACTATGAATTAGCTCAAAGGCTACAAGCAAAGGAACAAGAAGAGTTAACAATTGAAGAAAAGTCTAACCTATTTCAACAACTCTTATAGAAAAGGAAGAAGCACTTTGTAGCTAAGAGAGTAGATAAAAGGAGAAATAGACCACCTACAAAAGCTCAACAAAGGAGTATAATGTGTACCTATCTGAAAAACATGGCAGGATGGAAGCCCAAAGACTTGAAGACTAAGTCATGTGTCAATGTTCAAGAGTTATTTAATAAAGCAATGAAAAGGGTAAATAGAACTGTTGATATGGATATAGAATTGGTGGGAGGTAGTGAAGTAAAAGAATAAGGCAGTGAGACAATAGAAGAAATCAATTCTAAAAGAGCAGGTGATGAGCTAGAACAAGAGCCTTCAAAGAAATAAAAGGTGGATGATGATAAAGGAACTGAAGAGCTTAAGCAATGTATGGAAATCATTTCAGATGATGGAGATGATGTAACTATTGAAGCTACACCTTTATCTACTAAATCTCCAACCATTGTTGACTACAAGATCTATAAAGAAGGGAAGAAAAGCTATTTCTAAATTATCAGAGCATATGGTAATTCTCAGATGTATTTAACTTTTGGAAAGATGCTTAAAAACTTTGACAGAGAAGATTCTGAAGTTCTTTGGAGTATAGTCAAACCAAGAGTTAAGAAGACAGAGCCAGTGAATTACATGGATATTTTCTTACATCTTAATTTGAAGACCATGTTTGAACATCATCTTGAAGATAGTGTATGGAAGAATCAACAAGGGTTAGTTAAAATGCTGAATTGGAAGCTTTATGATTCTTGTGGAGTTTATTGTGTAACAATGCAGAACATACTTTATTATCTTTTGGTTGAGAAGATGTATCCACTTACAAAGCGCACACTACATCAGATGTTCAATGATGCGAAGCTCCAAGTTGATTATAAGTGTGAAATGGCATTTGAACTTCTTAGATTGGTCAAGAAACAGCTTAAGGAAGGCTATGTACCTCAATGAAGTGTTTGGAAGCATCCTCCTGGTGATTATGAAGCTTTTAATAAAGAAACTTGATGATTTTGAAGATAAATATCAAGTTTAGGGGAGGATTGTTGGGATTAAAAGCCTTCTTGAAGTTACTACTGTTAAGGTATTAGTTACTGCTGCTAAGCATAAATTAGTGATGTTAGTAATCTTAATGAAAACTATGCTAAGTAGTTAGTACCGCTAGTTACTACTGCTAGTGTAAGTTACTACTGATAGTGTATATTACTACTGCTAGTTACTACTGCTAGTAATGTTAGTACTCCTAGAGTAATGTTAGTACTGCTAGAGTAAAGTTAGTACTGTTAGTGTAACTTAGTACTGCTGGTAAAGATTGAAGAAAACTTTCTAAGTAGTTAATGTTGCTTGTACACAGTTAGTGTTGCTGGTATAAAAGTTACTACTGTTGGTTTTGAAAGTTAATGCTGCTGGTATAAAAGTTACAAATGTTAAAACATTGCAACTGATAAAAGGATATAGACTGCTCAGAGAAAAGATAAAGATTGCTTACGGGATATGTATGAGATATTTTTGTAAAAGATGCGTATAAGTTATTTGTTTAGAAGATCATGATAACTTAGGAAAATATTGTAATCCTATTAGGACTCCTTGGTGTATAAAAGGAGGTCCTAGGGTATAGAATTCTATATATCAATGTATCAAAAACGAGTCATAGAATAGTCATAGCTTCAAGGTTTTGTAACCTTAATACTAGGAGAGTATTCGTATTATTTGTAATAATAATATTGGAGCTTTTATTGCTGAATTAAATTGTGTTCTTGTGTTACTGTTTCATTGAAGAATTCTTCTTATATTAAAGATTAGATTTTGCATAATCTTTAGTATTATCAAACAAAGTTTCTATAATAAGTTGTGTAGGATTTATCTTGCATAACTAAACCTTACACAAGTTAAGGAATTCAAGATCCATTGAAGTGGGATCAACAGAGGATGGTTTTAACACTGTGGCTCTAGAGGAAAGAACCGTTGAACTTGATGAAGGCTAGGCTAGATCAGACCTTGGTAAAACACCTGAGTCTCGACCTTCACCAGAGCATGTTCTCATAGAAGAAGATCAGGCTGGATCAAACCCTGGATAAAGTCATGTGGCTCAGGCTGGACCAAACCCTGAACCCATACACGAAGACTTCATTGCTACAGTTTACCCTCAAGTAATGAAAACTTAAAGCATACAACTGAGGAACAAGTCCTCATAGAAAATCCACCAAGCTCAACCGGGACTCTTTCATTAATGAAGAATCTTAAGGATAATTTTACCTTTGGTGATCAATTCCTTAATGACAAATCAACAGAAGACAAACCAGGAAAAGCAAATGTAGAAGCTAAAGTTGAATCCATGGTCACTATTCCTATCTAACAAGCCTCGTCATCAGTTCCTCCACTATCCACTCCCATCATAGATCTCTTACCTCTTAAACTGTCTTCACCTCCCGTTGATGAACCAATCTTTACAGCTACAACTGCAATAATAACAACACTTCTACCACCACCACCTCCACAATGACAAAGCTCAACAGATCCTGAGTTAGCCACTCGTGTCTCTGCACTGGAAAAAGGTATGTGCTAACTTTGAGAAGAAAAACAAGCTCCAGGACAAGACTACTCAAGCTCTCTCATCCTGGGTTTACACGCTAGAGAATCATGATCTATATTTGAAGATTGACAAATACGTTAATGAGGTCGTTAAAAAGCAGTTCACAATGCTCTCCAAGCTCCTCTTCATGAACGCTTCAGAGATTTGTCTGAATTTGAGATGAAAGAAATTCTTCATGATAGGATGTTTGAAAGTGGCTCCTACAGATCACATCCAGATCATACAGCTCTCTACGACACTCTTGAGTTATCTATGAATCGTGAAAATAGGGAGGAGTTCAAGGAAGCAATGGCCAAGTCTCGTAAGAGACGCTATGATGACCAAGACCCTCCTCCACCTCCTCCAAAAAACTCTAACCAAAGCAAGAAGAAAAGGCATGATCCTGATGCTTCAGCTTCAAAACAGCCTCCAGTTCAGAAGTCCTCAGCCTGAAAGACCTCTAACATAAGAGAAGCTCCCCCCAGCTCCTCTAAGAAAAAGTATATTTCCCCATCTGTACAGCTTGCTGATGACGTTCCAACACCAGAAGATGTGCATGTCTTAGACTCAGAGGATACCGATGCTGCCTATCTTCCAAAGATCAAGACTTAGAGGATGGTTGAAAAACTTGTATTTGCTATGTAGCTTATTTTGTAAATAGCTCATTTAATAAGCTCGTATGGCTTATTTTGAGCTTATTAGCTCTCAGCTTAAAAATGGAAAAACACAAGGAAAGTGTTTTGGCTATTACCTTAGTATATTGTATTTTTGTGGACTATCTTATAGCTTTTTGTGATAACCAAATACGATACATAGCTTATTAGCTTATTTTTAAGCTTATTGGACTTATTTTGGAGCTTGTAAGCTCACGACCCAATAATCATCAATGAGTCATGGCTTATTTGATGGCTTATTGTGGTCCGAGTACTTATTCACTTATTGATTTGAAGTTATGTATACTAATGGACTTTAGTTTTAGGCTTAGAACGTATATCAGATAATAAAAACCTTAATGGACCCTTGTTGGGCCTTAAAGCCCAATAAGCATTAACTAGTCATTTTGTAAGTTTTGGCAAACTTTTGAAAAGTGAAATGCGCTTATGAAATGTATTTGAAGGTCGATTTTAGAATATGACTTGGAAAACGTGGCGATGTACGATTTTGAGGTTTTTGTCGAAAAGTAGTTAAATGGTGAAAAGTGTTTGAAATTAAGGTTTAAAAACCCTGGGAAACGTTATATAAACGTACGGGTCATGCCAAAATTTCATAAAAGGTCTATACTTAGAATTTTTACTCAAAATGTGATTTTTAATAAAATAATAATATATTATTATTTTAATAAGTCGACTAAAAGACGAAAAATATAATTTTTCTCCAAACTTCTCTAAAATGTTTAACGAAAATAAACGTTTCATTTTGTATAAATATAAATGCCTATTTTTGATAACTAAGTGTACCGAATGGACTTATCGGAAAATACATATGTAAAAGTATTTATTATAAGAATTATCTTATATTCCTTAACTATTTTACTTAAGTAGTATAAATATATTATACCGAGATATGAGTTGGGATATGATATCGTTTAGAGTTAAGTCGTCAACCATCAGACCACTAAAACGTTTAAGATAACCGTACAACAAGCGCCTGGCCCCTATGCATCATACCTGAAAACCGTTTTGGAAATAAATGATTAATTGGGACATTAATTGGACTAGGTCATGTTCGGACGTCGTTGCATTTGCTTGTGTGATATTGAGTTGGCTGATTGAGACTTTTTCTTGAGGTGAGTTCTCGTAGCCCCACTTTTTAAATCTTTTTCGTTAGGGGAAAATGATACTCAAATGTGTTTTGAACTATTTTCTGAACAGTGCGAAATGTGGTTTTGTTTTTAGGACAATTAATGTGCTTATGACTGCTATGTGAATGATATGTGTTGGTACGCTAAATTGTGTGATCTTTATGTGTGGTTCTTAGCTCCAGCTGGTAGGCTTTAGGTGTGGTATGTCATCGGGGTTGCGACCCTAAGAGCGTTGGTGCACGCTAGTGATAAAACTATCAGGGATGCTAGGTCTTGGTACATGATTAGCGGGGATGCTAAGTCATGGGATCGTGACTGATCTGCATATATTCATTGTCATATAGCACAATTTTCCAATTGTTTGAGATATTGGCACAACAACTGGATTTTTAATCAAACCTACGAGCTCACCAACATTATTGTTGACATGTTCGAGTATCATTTTCAGGTGAAGTTAATGACCGTTAAGGTTGTAGTGCATGTAGCAGACTTTTAGAGAATCCCGTAGGAATCTTGTTTGAGAAGTCTTGCCTTTGATGTATGTTACGGATTAGTTTTTTTGAGGATTGAGGTTTAAGATTGAATGGATGTGTGGGCTATTGTAATAATTGTTGACTATGTGTTGTGTTCTTGGATGGGACATCACTCAAGGTTGTTTTGAGGCTGATGGTCATCATGACACTTTTATTAATGTATTTTAGACTTCACTATTTTGTATCTTGTTTTATGATTGATTATTATGTTGCATTCCCGTGTGTCCGCCTATGACGGGGTGACAACGCCTTAATTATACATGTTTTCGGTGGCGTTATTTATACATATTTTATCATTTCTCGTAAACTTTTGATACTTAATAGCATGAAATACTTGAAGGTTCACTTGAAGATATCCCGAGCTCAAATCAAACAAAGATCGAGTACTTATACACTTCGGAAATCAGGATACAAGAAAAATATAAAATCTCAATCTAAAAATTACAATTGTGTGTCGCACTTCTTCTCAGAGTCAAAGAATTAAAGACTAAGTCAAAATAGTGCATTAACTCCCAAAGTACGCTGCATAAATTACTTTGTGCGCCACACTTCTCATCTGGTTACGAAAATTAAATGAAGTCATAAATACTGGCGCATTAACACCTCAAGTACGCCGCACTTATAAAATTATGCGCCGCACTTTCACCCCAAAATCAGCCTATAAATAGGAGACGAATTTTCACCATAAATCATCCCTTCATCCTTATTTCCCTCATATCACACACACACTCTCTCACCCTTATGATACCCTAAACCTTTTCTAACCTTCTCCTAAGCATAAACACCATACCTTTTGAAGATTCACGATCAAACAACCAAGAACAAAGAAGAACATCATTTTAGTTTAATAAAATAATGAAGTTTCTTGTTGAATCAAGTTATGTTATGAACTACATAGCCATGAGAGGCTAATTCTCTCATGACTACTCGGTGAAGTTATGATAATAAATAAGTGTTTGGTATGATTGTCATCTCATTAATCTCAAGCTTATGTTGCACCCTTATTATATCTTATCTTGTCGGTTTTTCTTATTAACTTAGATTATATTATCATATCGGTATAGGTCGAAAGACCTGTTATGATCTATATGGTTTTAAAGATTTGTCTATGGTCTTTATTGTCTGTGTCGAGAAATCCACTTTTGTAAATTGATAAACAAAATAAGCTTCGATATAATAAGTTAACTGGATCATTTTAGTGACACATCTGGTCTAGCCAACTAAATATAAGTCTTAAGTTAATTAAGTTAATTTGTGAAAACGTAATCTGACGAGAAATCCTTTTTATAAGTTAAAGTTCCATCTTCGAGGTCTTAATCATTACCACTACTTATAAATTATTTTCAACTATCCGAGTAGTCATCTTTATTATCACTGGTAAAATAAAAGTTATTTTCAAAATTGTTAAAGTCTATTTTCTTCCTGATTATTTGAACGCTACTCAAATCCCTGTGGACGACCTGGTCTTACCTAAAAAGATTATACTATATACGTCGGTTATACTTTTACCCGTGTGTTTCCCTATAATAAAATTGGTATTTTCAGTCATTATATATTTAAAGCTTTTGAAACACATCAAAGTTTTTGGCGCCGTTGCCAGGGATTTTTAAGCTGTTCTGTAGTCAACTCTGAAAAATTATTTTAACTCCCCTTTTAAAAAAAACGCCATACAATTTTCTGGCAAACTGACCCAAACAATTTCTCCTTTAGATGCATACACGTGCTTCAAAATTTGAACTTTTTGAACCATTACCTGAACATGAACGTACTCTGAATCGAAGACTTCGTCGACAAAACAGAAGAGTTACATTCGACCAAAGAAACAACCCACCTCAACACCCGAGAATTGTCTATCCGCCAATTCTCAACATCAATTACTTCTGTCACTTCCTTGATATTCTTTGAAATTATGATCCAGTAGATGATGAACCCATGTGGGCTGCCAACCGTGTTGTCGCTCTGACTCTCGGTTTCGTGATCATTATTCCTAAAACCGCAAATGAATTTTCCATTAAAGATAACCACTTGACTCTCGTCAAAGGAATCCAATTTGATGGTAGAACCAAAACCAATCCTCATAAACACATTCATGAATTCCTTGGAATATGTGATATGTTTAAATACAGACATACTGAGAATGAAGCTGTCCGCCTAATGATGTTTCCCTTATCACTCACTGGAGAAGCAAAAACATGGTTGGACAAACTCAACGAATGAAATATCAAAACATGGGATGAACTTCGAACCGCTTTCATTAGCCGATTCTTTCCCCCAGCTCTTTCGACCAACTCCTCGGAGAAATCCGTGCTTTTTCTCAACATGAAAATGAATCTCTCACCGATGCTTGGCTTCGTATGAAGGAATGCTCAGAAATTGCCATGGTCATAATCTGTCCAAAGGCAATATTATCAAAATCTTTTATCATGGTCTCAACGAAATAACCCAAGAAGTTCTAAATGCCGTAGCCGGTGGTTTTTTCCTCTATAACACACCAAATCAAGCTTATCAGCTTCTCGAAGATAAAGTCTTACTCAAGCTCGATTGGGCTAAAAATAAAAAAACCAAATCATCGCTTAAGAAAACTGTTGCTTTCGCCGATGAAGGTAACAGTAATTCCGACACAGACAAAATTATGGCCCGAATGGATGCCATAACCATAAAAATGGATGCTCGGTACAAAGAACTCCAATCTCATGCCAAACAACCAACACCCGATCTTGACGATGATGAAATACCTATGTCCCGTGAAGAAGAGGCTAAATTCATGCAAACTTTCCATAAGAATCCTTTTTACAATGATTATCGCGACCGAGACTCAAATCGCGATAATTGGCGTTCAAGCGGATGAAATTATTACAACCGATACAACTACCGATCTAACACTGATGATAAATCCTATGATCTTCAAAGATAATTCAATGATTTCATGAAATCTCAGCAATCAACCAACGCTTTTGTCAAAGAGACATTCATGGACCTAAAAACTAAACTCGAAACAGTAGCGAAAAATCATCAAGCTTCAATCCAAAACCTTGAAACTAAGTTCGACAGACTCGCTGACAAGCAATCTGGTCGACCTTTTAGATCTCTTCCAAGCAACACTCAACCAGTCCCACGAGGTAATAACTCTAAAGCCTATCAACCACTGCAATCTTGTAATGAGCATGTGAATGCCGTATTCACAAGCAGTGGTAAATCCTATGATCTACCAGATAACCCAAATGATCAACAAAACAATTCTAAAACCTCTATAAACTTCGATAGCGATGATGAAGAAGACGAACCTACACCACAACCAAAAACTCAACCTCCGAAACTAGTCAAAGAAACGCCGTTACCAAAACCATACAAACCAAATATCACATATCCTTAATGCCTTAGAAAATAAAAAATGGAGGCCCAATACGGAAAATTCCTCGACATGATCTGAGCCATCCGAATTAACGTACCTCTTGTCGACGTCTTAGCCGGAATGCCCAACTATGGCAAATTTCTCAAAGAACTCATAAGTAACAAACACAAAATCGAACAAATTTATGTCGCTTTTCTATGCAATGAAAGTTCAGCAATGATTCAAAACAAAGTTCCACCCAAACTTGGAGACCCATGAAGTTTCCTTATTCCGTGCAACTTTAATAAAACTTTCTCATGTAATGCTTTAGCCGACCTTGGTGCTAGCATTATCCTTATGCCATATTCCTTATATGCGAAACTATCTCTCGAAAATCTTAAACCTACCAAAATGAGCGTAAGATTAGCAGACCGATCTTTCCAATACCCTGTTGGAATAGCTAAAAATATGCTCATTGAAGTTGGTAAATTCACCTTTCATTCCGATTTCGTTATTCTCGAAATAGAGGAAGATAGCAAACTTCCTCTCATTTTGGGATGACCCTTTCTTCACACTGCTGATGCAGTAATTCGAATTAAACAGAAACAACTCAATCTTGGAGTTGGGACTGAATGAATGATCTTTAATATTGATTCTGCCATTAAACACTCTTATTTAAACGATGATACATGTTTTAGTATCGATGTTATCAATGAAATCTTAGAATTTTGATGCTCTTCTAGACGAAGGAAGCAAAATCCTCTATTCTATCGAAGGAACCATTCTCGAGGAAGAGATTTTTTCTGAATTCGATAAATTCATAGCAATGGTTTCAAATGAAAATAATGGCTCTGAGTTCGATGAAGAGGAACCAAAATTTGAAAAAATCACCATCAACACGGATTCTAAAATCAAAACATCTCTTGAAGAACCTCCTACGGATCTCGAACTCAAACCTCTTCCTGATAACTTAGAATATGTATTTCTGGAAGAACCATCTTTTCTTCCTGTAATCATATCATCTCAATTTTCTGCTCAAAACAAAAGCAAACTTGTATCTGTCCTTAAAAAACATAAAGAAGCATTTAGCTAGAAAACATCAGATATTCCTAGTATCTGCCCATCATTTTGTAAACATAAGATACAACTTCTGGTTGACAAAAAAGCAGTTGTCCAAAAACATAAAAGGTTAAATCCAAATATGCAAGAAGTTGTTAAGAAAGAAATTGTGAAACTCTTGGATACCGGTATTATTTATCCATTTGTCGATAGTCATTAGGTTAGTCCTATTCATTGTGTACCAAAGAAAGGCGGTGTAGTTACAAACAAAAATGATGAACTTGTCCCAACAAGAACCGTTACGGGTTGGCGAGTATCCATTTATCGATAGTCCTTGGGTTAGTCCTATTCCTTTGCCGTTTATGGATCAAATATTGGAAAGACTCGTAGGAAATAAATATTTCTGTTTCCTCGATGGTTTGTCTGGATATTTCCAAATACCTATCGATCCTATGGACCAAGAAAAAACAACATTCACATGTCCCTTCGGTACATACGCTTATAGGCGAATTCCTTTCGGATTATGTAATGCTCAACTACATTTCAAAGGTGCATGCTGGCAATCTTTCATGGCATGATTGAAGAATCCGTCGAAGTATTCATGGACGATTTCTCCGTCTTTGGAAACTCTTTCGGCAAATGCCTAAATAACCTCGATAAAATGCTCCAGCATTGTAAAGATGCTCATCTTGTCCTTAATTGGGAAAAATGTCACTTCATGGTCAAAGAAGGAATTGTGCTTGGACACAAGGTGTCTAGCGTAAGACTTGAAGTCGACAAAGCAAAAATCGATGTAATCTTAAAACTTCCACCCTTACTAACATCAAAGGTGTTAGAAGTTTTCTAGGACATGCCGTTTTTTACCGAAGGTTTATTAAAGATTTCTCAAAAATTGCCCGACCTATAACTAAGCTACATGAAAAAGATACTCCGCTCAAATTCAACGACGAATGTCAAAAAGCATTCGAATTATTAAAAGAGAAACTCACATGTGT
Organism: Tanacetum coccineum; assembly: GCA_026074375.1. Taxonomy (NCBI): domain Eukaryota; kingdom Viridiplantae; phylum Streptophyta; class Magnoliopsida; order Asterales; family Asteraceae; genus Tanacetum; species Tanacetum coccineum. The sequence goes on along the minus strand of BQNB010000486.1, from coordinate 158,687 downwards.
TCTTGTGATCGTAAGCCCAAACTAGAATCTTTCGTTTAAACTTATGTGTGATGTAAGTGATTTCGCAGTTGGAGTTGTCTTAGGCCAAAAAGATGGTAAAAACTTTCACCCAATCTACTTCGCAAGCAAAACTCTTAACCTACCTCAACAAAATACACCATAACCGAGAAAGAACTTATGGCTGTAGTTTTTGCATTCGACAAATTTAGATCCTATCTTATACTATCTAAAACTATTGTTCACACTGATCACTCAGCTCTTAAACATCTGTTTAAAAACAAGACGCAAAACCCCGTCTTATTCGATGGATTCTGCTCCTACAAGAATTCGATATAGAAATCAAAGATAAAAAATTTACAGAAAATGTTGTTACCAATCATTTATCTCGGATTGACAATAACGAGACAAGTGATGACAGTGAGGTTGACGACAACTTTCCTGGATAAACCCTTATGGAAATTAACTCAGAAATGAACCATAGTTCGCGGACTTTGCAAACTATATGGTGGGTGATATTATACCAAAAGGAATGGCGTACCAACAAAAGAACAAATTCTTCTCTGACCTCAAACACTATTTTTGGGAAGAACCCTATCTTTTCAAAGTATGTTCTGACGGCATGATCAGAAGCTGTGTATCCGGACCAGAAACCCGAACCATTTTAGATCAATGTCACCACGGACCAACCGGTGGACATTATGGACCGAACGTAACTACTAAAAAGGTCCTAGATTCAGGATTTGACTGGCCAAAAATCATAAAAGAAGCTCATACTCTAGTCCGACTATGCGAAGCATGACAAAAGACAGGAAATATATCAAAACATGATAAGATGCCCTTAACCAACATTTAAGTGTGTGAAATTTATGATATATGGGGTATCAACTTTATGGGACCATTCCCAAAATCACATAAGTTTGAATACATTCTTGTTGCTGTTGATTATGTATCTAAATGGGCCGAAGCTCAAGCTTTGCCAACCAATGATGCTCGATTTGTTATTACTTTTCTAAAGAAACTATTCTGCCTATTCGGAATGCCCAAATCTCTAATAAGTGATCGAGGTACTTACTTCTATAACAAGATAATGGAAAAGACTATGAAGAGATATGGAGTTAGTCACCGTTTCTCTACATCATACCACCCTCAAACAAGTGGTCAAGTTGAAAACACAAACAAAGCCCTCAAAAGAATTCTTAAAAAGACTGTTAAAGACAATCCTGCTATTTGGTCAAGAAAACTTGATGACGCTCTGTGGGCTTTTCGTACTGCTTACAAAACACCAACCGGTACAACACTATACAAACTCATATATGGAAAGAACTATCACCTGTCATTCGAAATTAAACATCGTACATACTAGGCACTTAAGAATTGTAATCCAGATCTTATCGCTGTTGGAGAAAAACGAATGTTTCAGTTACACGAATTAGATGAACTTAGACATCAAGCCTATGAGAACTCTCGACTGTACAAGGCAAGAACCAAAGTCTGGCACGATAGAAAACTAAGAATGAGAAAAGAATTCAAACATGGAAACAAGGTTCTGCTTTTTCACTCAAAGTATAAATTCAAACAACCAAAACTATGATCTTGCTGGCTAGAACCATACATAGTAAAACATCAATATCTATCCGAATATGTTGAATTATATGGAAAAAATGAAAAAACATTTATTGTTAATGGCCATCGACTCAAACTATATCATGAAGAAGAAGATTATAATGACCAAATTGAAGCAGTCACTCCGTTCTTTCTCAAAGAATGAACTCCAAAAGCAGGAGTCTAGCTAACCACTCTCTTAAAAAATTAAGCACTTCTCGAAAGGCAACCCGTGCTTTACTCAAGTGTGGAGGAATCCCTCCTCCATATAACTCTATTCGTATCCTTTATTTATTATAAAAGAAACAAAAAAAACAAAAAAAATATTTTCTTTTTGTGTGTTTTTGTATTTACTTTTATGCAGGTAATATAGCTTAAAGATTGGAAAATTATGAAGTATGCTCAAGGAAAGCTCTCTCGCAGCTATATATCTTTATGCCTTGGGAAATACTGTTTTCCCTTAATTTTCCCTATTTTCTAGTTTATCAGTTATCACATTGAGGGAAATGTTCAACTTAAGTGTGGAGGGGAGCCAAATAAGAAAAATTAATCATATCCCTCCATGTTTGCCCTGCAAAAAATTTTCTAACTGATATTTTAATATATATGCTTTCAATATAAAAATAGCTTTTTGGCAAATCCACCCGGATTGACATTATAACTAGCACAACCTAGTCCACTAAATTATGAGAATTATAAGCCTTAAAAATATCTGGGTACCCACCTTTGGTACCTAAGATAATTGATGCCTTTAGCCTATTCGAGTTAAGGTTTGAATGCAATTGCAAGTGTCTCATCCGTCGTTACGGCTGTGTATTTGTAATTTGTCGCCTTCTTTGGAACAGTGGTATTGGTTGATAATTATATTTGAGTACGACGGTAATTTACAAGCTCTAGAACTTGTGTCTGATCATCATTTACTAGACCGAAGCCTGATTAATCATATGATATTAATTTTGCAAGTTCATGTTCTTGCAAGCACTCCCTTTAGTGTTAAGTTGCTGAAATACCTAAGTGAAAAAGTTGAAATAAGAAGTTTTATGCCAAGCCTTAGTTATCATTATGATTGTGATTAAAAAATATATATATATATATACTAGTTCAAATAAATAAAGGCTTAACTTCTGGCACATTAAGATTTGTATATACTATTATCCCTTATCAATATCAAGTTTCGCCCTTCGGACATGTTTATGTGTCAAGTACAACCATATGGTAGCTGTCTAGATTATGTCTATGCAAATGAGTGTCTTCACAGAAATATATAAACCCTATCTGAGTGACTTGAATGAATTACAACATCAAACACATTTCCCTGTGAGGTGCTATGTTATATGTTTATGCCTGGAAAAACTAATCAATATGCAAACTCTTATAAAATCCAAATTTTCTCCACGTCACGATAAATGATCTTATTTTCTCGCTTTGGTTGCTTGAAGGCAAGTAATAGCTAAGTGTGGAGGGATTTGATAACGCCTTAATTATACATGTTTTTGGTGGCGTTATTTATACATATTTTATCATTTCTCGTGAAATTTTGATACTTAATAGCATGAAATACTTGCAGGTTCACTTGAAGACATCCCGATCTCAAATCAAACAAAGATCGAGTACTTATCACTAGTACAAAAAGTAGATTTGGCTAAACCAAAAAAGTGTGACGATATACATATAGTCACACATGCGTTTTCGAATGTGTGTGACAAAGGGTTGCGCGACCATAGGGTGTTTATGTTCACATTTTTGAGTTAGTGTCCATATCCATTAAAAAAAAGTGACTAAAAGTGTTAATAAGTGTGACCATATGGTGTTTAAAGTGAAGTAAAAGTGTATTTTGTGTGACTATTGTTCATCCAATGGCCACATGAATTTTATGTTTGTGTGGCCTTTTGTAATATTTAGTCACACAAAGCATATTTTTTTTTGGTATTTAGTTACATACAATTAAGCATAAAATGACCAAAAGTGTTAATAAGTGTGACCATATGCTGTTTAAAGTGAAGAAATGTGTATTTTGTGTGACTATTGATCATCCAATGGCCACATGAATTTATGTTTGTGTGGCCTTTTGTAATATTTAGTCACATAAAGCATGTTTTTTTTGGTATTTAGTCACATACAATTAAGCATAAAGCAGTCAAAAGTGTTAATAAGTGTGACCAAATGCTGTTTAAAGTGAAGAAATGTGTATTTTGTATGACTATGTGGCCTTTTGTAATATTTAGTCACACAAAGCATGTTGTTTTGGTATTTAGTCACATACAATTAAGTATAAAGTGGCCAAAAATATTAATAAGTGTGACCATATGGTGTTTAAAGTGAAGAAATGTGTATTTTTTGTGACTATTGATCATCCAATGGCCACATGAATTTTATGTTTGTGTGGCCTTTTGTAATATTTAGTCACACAAAGCACGTTTTTTTGGGTATTTAGTCACATACAATTAAGTATAAAGTGGCAAAAAATGTTAATAAGTGTGATCATATGGTGTTTAAATTGAAGAAATATTTATTTTGTGCGACTATTAATCATCCAATGGTCATATGAATTTTATGTTTGTGTGGCTTTTTGTAATATTTAGTCACACAAAGCATATTTTTTTGGGTATTTAGTCACATACAATTAAGTATAAAGTGGCCAAATGTGTTAATAAGTGTGACCATATGGTGTTTAAAGTGAAGTACATGTGTATTTTGTGATTTAGTTTCATTTAGCAAGAATTTGAGTTGTGGCTGAAATATTTTGTACCAAATATTTAGTATTGCATATCATGAAACCTAAATATGAATAAATTATAACAGACAACAAAGTAATTTCATATCTTAACATCAAAATGCAATATCTATTCATATACATGTAACATTCATTTTTTTACAAGAGCCTATATAAACTAGTAGCTAGAGCTATTAATATGAATTTAAGCAAATAGTTCAGTCACGGATCAAAAGGAACTGGTATGCAAATCTCTCACTTGTGAGGTTCTTACATGTAAATTTTCCATTCAAATCGTGAGTTGTGCAATGTACTCTGCAAAGAGAAATGTTTACGAGTAAATCAATAGATACATCATTGACAGTTACATTTACAGATGTACTATCTTCATATTCTGATTTGGGTAGCTAATTACCTTATAAATTTCTTTGTACAACAGCAATTAACGTGTTATAAGACCTAGAAAAAACAACAATCAACTACATAGAGACATCACTAGGAACATTTAGTATAAGAAATGAAGTGATGAACCATAAACTAACCAGAGAAACTAGTCAATGTGTGCAAGGTCATAGTTTCTTGAAACTAGATTATGGCTTTGACACCTACCCGATAATTAGAACATAATAAGACTTGAGTCTTCACATGAAAGGACAAAACCTTTAAAGATCTTTGCATGCAGTTGTGTAAATATTCCATCAAAAGAGCCTGAAAAGGTTTTGTTTATTTAAGCAAACTACAATGTAGAAAAGCTAATAACGATAAGACTCATAAGGCATGTACTACCGATCTGGTTGTATAATATAGTTGTTAGAATAAAATGGGGAAATTAAGATGCACATGAATACTCACCTCTTTGTCAATACTCTCACCAATATTCTGAAGTTCATTTGTCCACTTTAAATTCACCATCCTAACATGTCATCATAGAGATAGTAAATAAATATAAAAATAATATCACATGAACTATGAAACTACATATCAATAATATACCACAATCTAAGAAAATAATTACTAACACATTCTGATCGCAAAAGAAAGAAATAGCCAATTTTCTTACCTACTGTATGTGATCACCAAATAACATTCTTGAGGATTTGCAACAAAAAATTACATACACATTTGATGTTGATGCAGTTACACCTAAAGTTGCATCAAGTGTTTAGGTTTCAAAAGGTGGCGGTGATAAGGGTTGAGGTACCAACAATGTATAAAGTGGTGTTATTAATAGTGGTGATTGAGGAGTTAATAGTTGTGATTTGCCAAATTGACGAGCACTAATCCCTCTCGTTGCTTATGATTGACCCATTTCTGCCATGTGATTAATAAAACAATGAGCTTAAGTGCATATGTACAATGATGATGGTGACTTTAAGCAAATTCTAACACAATAAAGGCACCTATAACAATTATTCTGCTAAATCCTTTAGAACCCCAATTTACAGATCGTTTATAATCAGTTAAAAGGCTTTATTAACTATCATGTGTATTGGGTTCTAGCGTGCATTATATAATTTACCGGCTAAGATTTTTTTTAGAAGGGCATCATATATAAAAAACCACAAAAAGCAAATAAGATACAAAACAAGGCATCTCGCCTCAATTAAACAAGCCAATTAAAAGATGACAAGACCCAAAAAATAAAAACAATAAAACTAAATAAACCTGCACTAAACCACAACTACTTATGAATGTCACATGAGAAAAAGCACAAAAAAGCAACCAACTAATACCCCATGTGAGAAAAGGAATTCTCAAATGGAATACTAGTAACAAAAGCCCACTTGAATTAACCATTGAAACTAACAGACCCAATTACCCACAAGAGCTAAACCAAAAACAAAAACTTACTGACAAGAAAAAAACCACTTGCAGACATAAAACAGCAGCAAACAGTAGCGACACCAAGCTTGAATCAATACAGCGCCAAACAAACAGCAACGACACAAACATCAACCATACGACTACAACACTAAAACCATTAACTACCACTAACTACCAAGCTCAAAAATCTAGTACTGATAACCCACTCAAACGACTGCAGTCCAAACACTCCAACGGGAACCCACTGAAGATGAAAAATTGCAGCCCTACAAAAGCACGGATCAATCCAAACACACTCCTACGAAATCTCAGCACCTCAACCACATGATTGCACTATCTAATACAAAGCTCAAAAATCAACTCTATAACAAACATGAAACCTTCCACTTGCATATCTATATTTTCTTGAACCTGACATTTGTAGACAAAACTTCCATTTGAAAATTTTGACCATTTGAGAGTGCGCCACACTGGCCCACTGAGTAACCCTCCCTGAACACTTTAAAATCCTAACTGTCATCTCAGTAGCCCAACATTGTATCAGCTGAAATCTTGAGATGCAAAATTCTAAATTTACCGGCTACGATGACATAACACGCCTCTCATCGCTAATGATTGTAATAGGCCAAACTTTAAAACTTACCTTAAACTTAAATCAGCAAATATACATGACGACAAGTAAAACAAAAGGGTTGTTATAAAGCCAAATCTCGCACAATATCTCAAAATAGACACCATTTATAACAGACTAATGTTATGGCCTCAATTAGGCTTGAACTTTTTATCACCTATGACTACCATCAAACAATTTCAATACATAATACACTTATAAGAAAAACTAAGCCAAATTACAACCAAGAGCCAAACACTAGGAATGCACACATAAGCTGTTCTATTAGATCGTTTAGTGGTAGTCATCAAAATGCAATGATGCAACCAAGAACCAAATTATTCTTTCAAACTATAGATTTCTATGAAATATCATTAAATAAAAAACATATATAGGAATATAGGTTTAAATATAAACTGTTCTGCAATTACCCAAAAGCACATGTTGTAAGATGAGAGAGCGGCTGTGTGAGAATCTAACTTTAGAGCCCATTATGCATACTACCTGTTACAAATTTTCTTACCCCACCAAGGAACTTTGAAGCAATAAAAAACCCCAATCACTTATGATAGCTTCACCATTTAAATTTTATTTCAAAGATATTTAGCACATCCATAGCCTTGTGCCACAAAAATGACCAAACAAAGACTTACACATTATATCAAACACATGGAATGCATTGTTAAAAAAATGAGATAAACAAAAGTAAACATACTAAAATCAATTGCATCATCATAAAAACGAATGTCGTGAGTTAATCTAACAAAAAAATCATGAGTTAAACACAATCAATAGCCAAATGCTTCAATTCATGTTTTGAAAAATTAGGTTAAAATCGAAACAAGCACATGACTGGTGAGGGGAGATGTAATACTTACTATTCTTGGTGAAGTAGAGAAATAAACATGGGAGGTTTGATCGGCAGAGATGTAGCCGGTGAAGTAGAGAAATAAACAGAGGATTGCACAGATCGTCAAAGAAGATATGGTTTGCAGTTTGACTAGAAGAATGAAAGAGGCTGGTAAAAATGGGAAGGAGGGAAGTGAAATTAGGGATTTTGAGTTTAGGTTAAATCAAGGGCGGGAAAGGGAGTGTGGGGGGTTTTATTTTCATTTTTTCAAAAATTTTCATTTAAATTTACAAAAACTAGTATTTCTATAAATTTTGTGTATTTGTATATATGTACATCTAGATTCATTTTAGGTTTTTTTTGACATGATATCAAACCTTTAACAAGTAGCTTCGCTGAGGTCACGGGATAACTTAGCTGAGGTCACGAGATGAGTCAGTTATGTTAAACGGATAAGACGACGTGGTGTTATAAAAGTTATGATAAACGGGTGCATCGAGATGATATTTTTATACATGAGCTATTAAGCGGACAAGTCGGGGTGATACTGTTATACATGAGATGTTAAACGGAAGAGTCGAGGTTGTATTGATATACATCTCATTCCTTAGCCAGCAATCCTTCAACCATTCATCACTTGAACCTGTGCTTCTTTCGTCTCGATCTCCTGCTCAACTTGAGTAATGCGCCCATTCAACCCATGCATGACCGGTAATAATGGTTAATTCACATGGGTCATGGGTCATATGCATTAGGTTATCACTGGTCACATTCATTAATGAGTATTTGACATCATATGGGTCATATGCATTGGATTGTAGTTGCTTATAGTGTCATGTTATGACACATCCATGACTGGTGACAATGGGTAATTAACATGGGTCATGGGTCATGTGCATTATGTTGTAGTGGCTTATAGTGTCATGTTATCAACCAATACATGACTGTTAATCGACAATGGGTAATTAACATGGGTCGTGGGTCATGTGCATTGGGTTGTAGTGGCTTATAGTGTAATAGAACCCATGCATGACCGGTGATAATGGCTAATTCACATGGGTCATGGGTCATGTGTATTAGGTTGTAGTGGCTTATAGTGTCATGTTACGACCCATACATGATTGGTGACAATGGGTACTTAACATGGGTCATGGGTCGTATGCATTGGGTTGTAGTGGCTTATAGTGTCATAGACCCATGTATTACCGGTGATAATGGCTAATTCATATGGGTCATGGGTTATGTGCTTTAGGTTATCACTGGTCACATTAATTTAACCCCTAAGCGTAACCAATAACCTATATCCTTTAACCCGTAACAGTTGAGTGACGCGTGTAAAGCGGTCGGTAATAAATTATCGTTTAGAGATATAATTACTTTAGGAAAAGTAATAACTATTAGTTCGGGGTCGTATCCTCGAAGAGAGTTGAATAGAGATTTACCATTTAGCTTTATAAAATCTAATTAAGCTCTAACGCAAATGTCTATCTTATTTAACCCTTAAACTCCACGCCTTAGAGTAGGGCTGAGCATACGGACCGTTCGTCCGGACCGGACCGAACCGGACCGACCGGACCGGACCGAACGTATTTTGGTCCTGTCCTCGGTCTGGCGTTTTGGACCAATTCGGTCTTCGGTCCGGTCGGTCTGGTCTAGTCCAGTCGGTCTTACCAAAAAACCTGAACATTATGCCTTGTAGGACCGGACCGGACTGGATCGGGCCGACCCGGACCGGACCGTACCATTTTGGTCTGGTCCCCGGTCTGACGTTTTAGAACAATTCGGTCTCTGTCGGGTCCGATCTTGGCCGGTCCGGTCCGGTTTTGGACCGATGCTCAACCCTACCTTAGAGAAAGTGAAATGAGACAAACACAAAACTGAGCAAATATTAAGCATTAGATAATAAGCAATAAGCTAGCTTAATAATAAGCTAATCTAAAAATACTATTTTTATTAATTAAAATTGTAAACTTTATATAAACTAAAAATATATTTAATAATGAAAACTTTTATTAAAAAAACTTTAGCTTAAAAATAAGCTACACCGAAAAAGCTTTAAACCAAATAAGCTACAACTTATTTAGTTTTGCTAAATTTGAAATTTTAAAAGTGAAACAAGTTGAAAATAAGCAGAGGGAGAAGAAACCACGATTTAATAAGCAGTTTCTATAACCACTCTTTAAGCTACTAGCCAAAAACAATGAAGCTTAAACTTCTATATTAAAAAGGAAATGCATAACATTAACAAATAGGTTACTCTAGCAAGATGGTAACCTGCTTGACTTCCGTAAGGTAGGTCACGGGTTTGATTCTTGCTGAGGTGTAACATCCTTTTTTATTTTCTTGTTTTTATTTTTTAAAACCTAAAAGTAGTTTAGGCTTAATAACGTGACCATATGTATCGGTTTTTTGCTACACTTAAATAATGTGTGACAAAACTTGAGTCCATGATTTAGACACATAAACAAATACTTCATGTGTCCATAGATGACATTATGAATTTATACACACAAACACTCAATGTGACTAATATGAAATTTAATGATAACCAATTTCACATTTTGCTCTAAATAATAGCCACATGAATACTTCACGATGTGACTGTTATGAATATATTGGTCACATATAATCACCTTAAATATGGTCATAAATATAATTTAGTCACACATTTGTGATATGTTGTGGCTATTGTAAAGGCATATAGTCACACGATCGTGCTAGAAGTAAATGTGACTATACACATTAGCTTTTGGCAAGCTAACATAAACTAAACTTTAAACACACATATTAAGTTACGTGACCATATGTACTGGATTTTAGCTACACTTAAATAATGTGTGACAAAACTTGAGTCCATAATTTAGACACATAAACAAACACTTCATGTGTCCATATATGACATTATGAATTTAGACACACAAACACTCAATGTGACTAATATGAAATTTAATGATGATCGATTTCACATTTTGTTCTAAATAATAGCTACATGAATACTTCACGATGTGACTGTTATGAATATATTGATCACATATAATCACCTTAAATGTGGCTATAAACATAATTTAGTTACACATTTGTGATATGTTGTGGCTATTGTAAAGGCATATAGTCACATGATCATGCTAGAAGTAAATGTGACTATACACATTAGCTTTTGGCAAGCTAACACAAACTAAACTTTAAACACACATATTAAGTTACGTAACCATATGTACTGAATTTTGGCTACACTTAAATAATGTGTGACAAAACGTTTAGTGTGACCATATATGGCATTTGGTCTCAGTGTTCCAGTGTGTGACATATATTTGTTACTATTTATATGTATATTGTGACTAATACTTCAACCTTACTTTTCATTTGTCACGCGTCCCAAATTCATATGTGGCTAAATAATTAGCAAAAGATAGCAGTCACCCTTAAATAATGTGTGACAAAAACTTGACTGTATGATTTAGACACATAAAAAATTACTTCATGTGACCATATATGCCAATTTGGTCACATTGTTTAAGTGTGTGACATATATTTGTCACTATTTATATGTATATCGTGACTAATGCAGCCTTAGAGTAGTGTCGCGACTATACTGAGGGAATCGAGCGAGGCTGTTAGTGGCACTCTGCCTATGAATATGTACAGCGCATGGGTACCTATATTGGGTGTACGTTGTGGAGTCTTGCGCAGTTGTTATGCTCTGTTAGATTGATGCAGAGTGAGGAGCGTCGAGCAAGGGGTCAGGATCTCGGTGAAGAGTATCTAATAGACTTCTGTTATGAACGCAGGTGCGGACGATGGAGGAGAATGTGTAGGCGCTAATGTTGTACGCGTGGGCCGTGTGATGAGAAAGCAGCTGATATTAAATACTAGAGAATTTTAACAACACAAGAGTTTCTTTATGTGTAGAACGAAACGTCTCTTTAAGTCTTTTTCTATGATTATGATTTTGTTTCCATAAGTAATACCCAGATTATCTTCCTGCTATAATTGTAAAAATAGGGTGTTACATCAATGTAGCTATATTCTAGCTAAATGGAAATCGGATTAAGCAATAGAATTTCATATGTAGTTCACATTGAGTATTTATGTGTATAAATTCATATTGTCATATATGGTCACATGAATTATTTGTTTATGTGTGTAAATCATGGACTCATGTTTTGTCACACATTATTTAAGTGTAGCAAAAAATCGATACATATGGTCACATTATTAAGCCTAAATACTTTTAGGTTTTAAAAAATAAAAACAAGAAAATAAAAAAGGATGTTACACCTCACAGAAGCGAACCCGCACCTACTTACGAAGCAAGCTTTACCTCTTGCCAGAGTAACCCTATATTTTTTAATGTTATCATTTCTTTTAATATAGAAGTTAAGCTTCATTTTTTTGGCATAGTAGCTTAAAGAGTCTTGTAGAGCTAGCTTATTAAACTGTTTTTTCTTTCTCCCTCTCTTATTTCAACTTGTTTCACTTTTAAAATTTCAAATTTAAGCAAAACTAACTAAGGTTGTAGCTTTTATGTTTAAAAGCTTTTTCGTGCAGCTTATTTTTAAGCTAAAGTTTTTTAATAAAAGTTTCATTATTATAATAGGTTTTAAGTTTATATAAATTTACAATTTTAATTAAATAAAAATAGTAGTTTTTAGATTAACTTATTATTAAGCCTATAGCTATTATTGCTTATTATCTAATGCGTTAATATATGGCTCAATTTTGTGTTTGCGTTCATTTCAACTTTCATCTAAGTAGGGTGAGCATCGTCCAAAACCGACACGGAACCGGACCGGTCCCAAGGACCGGACCGTGACCGAGCCCGAATTGGTATACAAACTCGACCGGAGACCGACCGAAATAGTAATGAGTACCCGGTCCGGGACGGCCCGTCTGTCCAGTCCGGTACCTACAAGGCATAATGTTTGGGTTTTTTGGTAAGACCGACTGGACCGAAACAACCAGAACCAGACGAAGACCGAATTGGAACAAAAATGCCAACCAAGGACATAACAAAAACGTTCTGTCCAGGCCCTGTCGGTCTGTTTTGGTCCGGTCCGAGCGAACGGTTCGTAAGCCCAGCCCTACTCTAAGGCTGGATCTAATTAAATAAGGAAAACATTTGCGTTAGAGCTTAATTAAGATTTAAAAAGCTAAATGGAAATCTCCTATTCAAAACTCTCTTTCGAGAATACGACCTCCGTACTAATAGTTATCACATTCCTAAAGTAATCTAATCTCCTAAACGGTAATTTATTACCGACCGCTTTACACGCCCAATTTCAACTCAACTGTTACGGGTTAAAGGATATAGGATATTGGTTATGCTTAGGGGTTAAATTAATGTGACCAATGATAACCTAAAGCACATGACCCATGACCCATGTGAATTAGCCATTATTACTGGTAATGCATGGGTCTATGACACTATAACCCACTATAACCCAATGCACACGACCCATGACCCATGTTAAGTACCCATTGTCACCATCGTATGAGGTTCATTTAACATGACATAAAGCCACTACAACAATCATATGACCCAATATGAATGATAAATTACCTTAATTAATGTGACTAGTTATAACCTAATCCATGACCCATGCCCATGTTAATTACGCTGTCACCAGTCATAGATTGTCTAACAGACACTATAAAGCCACTACAACCAATTCATATGACCCATATATGTCAAATACCCATTAATAATAGAATGTGACCATGATAACCTAATGCACATACCTATGACCCATGTTAATAGCCTTATCCAACCGGTCTGCAATGGGTTTTTTCTATTACACTATAAGCCACTACAACCCAATACACATGACCCACGACCCATGTTAATTACCCATTGGCGATCACCAGTCATGTATTGGTTGATAACATGACATTATAAGCCACTACAACATAATGCATATGACCCATGACCCATGTTAATTACCCATTGTCACCAGTCATCGATGTGTCGTAACATGACACTATAAGCAACTACAACCCAATGCATATGACTCATATGATGTCTAATACCCATTAATGAATGTGACCAGTAGTAACCTAATGCGTATGACCCATGACCCATGTAAATTAACCATTATTACCGGTTATGCATGGTTTGAATGAGCGTATTACTCAAGCTGAGCAAGAGATCGAGACGAAAGAAGCACAAGTTCATGCGATGAATGGTTGAAGGATTGCTAGCTAAGGAATGGGATGTATATCAATACAACCTCGACTCTTCCGTTTAACATCTCATGTATAACAGTATCACCCTGACTTGTCCGCTTAATAGCTCATGTATAAAAATATCATCTCGATGCACCCGTTTATCATAACTTTTATAACACCACGACGTCTTATCCGTTTAACTAAACTGACCATCTCGTGACCTCAAGCGTAACTCAACAGTGACCTCAGCGAAGCTACTTTAAAAGGTTTCGATATCATTCAAAAAAAACCTCAAAATGAATCTAATGTCATATATACATATAATACAAATAACACATAATTTAAAGTTAAAATACTAGTTATTGTAAATTTTAGATAAAAATTTCAAAAAACTGAAAATAAAACCCCCCACACTCCCTTTCCCGCCCTTGATTTCACCCTAACTCAAAATCCCTAATTTCACTTCCCTCCTCCCCATTTTCACCAGCCTCTTCCATTCTTCTAGTCAAACCGCAAACCTTATCTTGTTTGACGATCTGTGCAATCCTCTGTTTATTTCTCTACTTCACCGGATACATCTCTGCCGATCAAACCTCCCATGTTTATTTCTCTAACCAAGAATAGTAAGTATTACATCTCCCCTTACCAGTCATGTGCTTGTTTCGATTTTAACCTAATTTTTTAAAACATGAATTGAAGCATTTGGCTATTGATTGTGTTTATCTCATGATTTTTTTGTTAGATTAACTCATGACATTCATTTTTATAATGATGCAATTGATTTCAGTATGTTTACTTTTGTTTATCTTATTTTTTTAACAATGCAATCCATGTGTTTGATATAATGTGTAAGTCTTTGTTTGGTCATTTTTGTGGCACAAGGCTACTGATGGCTAAATATCTTTGAAAGAAAATTTAAATGGTGAAGCTATCATAAGTGATTGGAGGTTTTTATTGCTTCAAAGTTCCTTGATGGGGTAAGAAAATTTGTAACAGGTAGTATGCATAATGGGCTCTAAAGTTAGTTTCTCACACAGCCGCTCTCTCATCTTACAACATGTGCTTTTGGGTAAGTGCAGAATAGTTTATATTTAAACCTATATTCCTATATATGTTTTTTATTTAATGATATTTCATAGAAATCTATAGTTTGAAAAAATAATTTGGTTCTTGGTTGCATCATTGCATTTTGATGACTACCACTAAACGATCTAATAGAACAGTTTATGTGTGCATTCCTAGTGTTTGGCTCTTGGTTGTAATTTGGCTTAGTTTTTCTTGTAAGTGTCTTATGTATTGAAATTGTTTGGTGGTAGTCATAGGTGATAAAAAGTTCAAGCCTAGTTGAGGCCATAACGTTAGTCTATTATAAATGGTGTCTATTTTGAGATATTGTGCGAGATTTAGCTTTATAACAACTCGTTCATTTTACTTGTCGTCATGTATATTTGCTGATTTAAGTTTGAGGTAAGTTTTAAAGTTTGGCCTATTACAATCATTAGCGATGAGAGGCGTGTTATGTCATCGTAGCCGGTAAATTTAGAATTTTACATCTCAAGATTTTAGCTGATACAATGTTGGGCTACTGAGATGACAGTTAGGATTTTAAAGTGTTCAGGGAGGGTTACTCAGTGGACCAGTGTGGCGCACTCTCAAATGGTCAAAATTTTCAAATGGAAGTTTTGTCTACAAATGTCAGGTTCAAGAAAATATAGATATGCAAGTGGAAGGTTTAAAGTTTGTTATAGAGTTGATTTTTGAGCTTTGTATCAGATAGTGCAATCATGTGGTTGAGGTGCTGAGGTTTCGTGGGAGTGTGTTTGGATTGATCTGTGCTTTTGTATGGCTGCAGTTTTTCATCTTCAGTGGGTTCCCGTTGGAGTGTTTGGACTGCAGTCGTTTGAGTGGGTTATCAGTACTAGATTTTTGAGCTTGGTAGTTAGTGGTAGTTAATGGTTCTAGTATTGCAGTCGTATGGTTGCTGTTTGTGTTGTTGCTGTTTGTTTGCCGCTGTATTGATTCAAGCTTTGTGTCGCTACTGTTTGCTGCTGTGTTATGTCTGCAAGTGGTTTTTTTCTTGTCAGTAAGTTTTGTTTTTGGTTTAGCTCTTGTGGGTAATTGGGTCTGTTAGTTTCAATGGTTAATTTAAGTGGGCTTTTGATACTAGTATTCCATTTGGGAATTCCTTTTCTCACATGGGGTATTAGTTGGTTGCTTTTTTTGTGCTTTTTCTCATGTGACATTCATAAGTAGTTGTGGTTTAGTACAGGTTTATTTAGTTTTGTTGTTTTTATTTTTTGGGTCTCATCCTCTTTTAATTGGCTTGTTTAATTGAGGCGAGATGCCTTGTTTTGTATCTTATTTGCCTTTTGTGGTTTTTTATATATGATGCCCTTTTAAAAAAATCTTAGCCGGTAAATTCTATAATGCACGCTAGAACCTAATACACATGATAGTTAATAAAGCCTTTTAACTGATTATAAACGATCTATAAATTGGGTTTCTAAAGGATTTAGAAGAATAATTGTTATAGGTGCCTTTATTGTGTTAGAATTTGCTTAAAGTCACCATCATCATTGTACATATGCACTTAAGCTCATTGTTTTATTAATCACATGGCAGGAATGGGTCAATCATAAGCAACGAGAGGGAATAGTGCTCATCGATTTGGCAAATCACAACTATTAACTCCTCAATCACCACTATTAATAACACCACTTTGTACATTGTTGGTACCTCAACCCTTATCACCGCCTCCTTTTGAAACCTAAACACTTGCTGCAACTTTAGGTGTAACTGCATCAACATCAAATGTGTATGTAATTTTTTGTTGCAAGTCCTCAAGAATGTTATTTGGCGATCACATA
This sequence comes from Tanacetum coccineum, assembly GCA_026074375.1. Classification (NCBI taxonomy): domain Eukaryota; kingdom Viridiplantae; phylum Streptophyta; class Magnoliopsida; order Asterales; family Asteraceae; genus Tanacetum; species Tanacetum coccineum. The sequence continues at coordinate 142,056 of BQNB010000486.1, read as the reverse complement.
CAGTAGGTAAGAAAATTGGCTATTTCTTTCTTTTGCGATTAGAATATGTTAGTAATTATTTTCTTAGAATGTGGTATATTACTGATATGTAGTTTCATAGTTCATGTGATATTATTTTTATATTTATTTACTATCTTTATCATGATATGTTAGGATGGTGAATTTGAAGTGGACAAATGAACTTCAGAATATTGGTGAGAGTATTGACAAAGAGGTGAGTATTCATGTGTATCTTAATTTCCCCATTTTATTCTAACAAGTATATTATACAACCATATCAGTAGTACATGCCTTATGAGTCTTATCGTTATTAACTTTTCTACATTGTAGTTTGCTTAAATAAACAAAACCTTTTCAGGCTCTTTTGGTGGAATATTTACACAACTGCATGCAAAGATCTTTGAAGATTTTGTCCTTTCATGTGAAGACTCAAGTCTTATTATGTTCTAATTATCGAGTAGGTGTCAAAGCCATAATCTAGTTTAAAGAAACTATGACCTTGCACACATTGACTAGTTTCTCAGGTTAGTTTGTGGTTCATCACTTCATTTCTTATACTAAATGTTCCTAGTGATGTCTCTATGTAGTT
>BQNB010000486.1:0-140854 GCA_026074375.1 Tanacetum coccineum | reverse complement strand
CTACAACTACAACAACTGCTACAATTCTAACTCCAAGGAAAGGAATTATCATTACTGAGCTGGGTACATCTACAACAACAAAAACAATTTCCTCACAACCATCACAGTCAAAAGTTCAAGACAAAGGCAAAGGAATTATGGCAGAACATAAGAAGCCTTTGAAGAAGAAAGATCAAATCAATTTTGATGAACAAGAAGCTATCATATTACAAGCTGAGTTTGATGAAGAGGAGAGACTTGCAAGAGAGAAAGATGAAGCCAATGTAGCCTTGACTGAAGAATGGGATGATACTCAGGCTAAGGTTGATGCTGATTACCAGTTGGTACAAAGACTGCAAGCTGAAGAACAAGAGTAGTTCACAACTGAACAAAAAGCCACATTGTTTAAAGAACTTCTAGAGCAAATAAGAAAACACATTGCAGCTAAAAGAGCAGAAGAGAAGAGGAACAAACCACTAACCAAAACTGAACAAAAGAAGACCATGATTACCTACCTTAAGAATATGGAAGGTTGGAAGCACAAAGACTTGAAATCTAAAGACTTTGATTCTATTAATGAATTGTTTGACAAAGCTTTCAAAAGGGTAAACATGTTTGTAGATTATAGAACAGACTTGGTGGAAGGTAGTTCAAAGAGAGCAGGAGATGAGCTAGAACAAGAGGTCACTAAAAAGCAAAAGGTGGATGATGTTCAAAAAACAGCTGAAGTGGATAATGATCAAGAAGCAGCTAAGATTAAAGAGGTCATAGAAATTGTTCTTGATAAAGAGGAAGTAGCAATTGATGCTATTCCTTTGGCTACTAAGCCTCCAACCATAGTTGACTGGAAGATTCATAAAGAAGGAAAGAAAAACTATCACCAAATCATCAGAGCTGATGGAAGTTCAAAGATGTACTTAGTCTTCAGTCATATGATCAAAAGCTTTGACAAGGAAGATTTTGAAACTTTGTGGAAATTGGTAAAAGCTAAATATGGATCAACAAGACCAATGGAGGACTTAGATTTGATTCTATGGGGAGATTTAAAGACAATGTTTGAACCATATGTTGAAGACAGAGTCTGGAGGAATCAACAAGATTACAGAGTGTTGGATTGGAAACTATATGACTCCTATAGAGTTCATTCCTTAAGGATGCAACATATGCACATTCACATGCTGGTAGAAAAGAGATATCCCCTTACACCTGCTACAATTACTGATATGTTAAACAAGAAGCTTCAATGTGATCATTTCAGTGAAATGGCATATCAGCTTCTTAAACTTCTCACAAAACAGCTTAAGAATCAATGAAGTGTTTGGAAGCATCCTCCTAGTGATTAATGAAGCTTTCAATGAAGAAACTTGATGATTTTAGAGATAAATATCAAGTTTAGGTAAGGATTGTTGGGATTAAAAGGCTTCTTGATGTTGTTTGGAATTACTACTGTTCTTATTGATGTTAATGCTGCTCAGTCAAAGTTAGTGCTGCTGGAGAATTTCAATGAAAATTATTCTAAGTGTTTAAGACTGCTGGTGAAGTTACAACTGTCAGTACAAAGTTACTACTGCTAGAGGAAGTTACTACTGCTAGTGGAAGTTAAGACTGCTCAGAGACTTAGAAGAAAAACTGCTAAGTAGTTAGTACTGCTAGTACAAAAGTTACTACTGCTAGTACAAAGTTAATGCTGCTGAAGGAGTTAATGCTGCTAGTGAAGAAGTTAGTACTGCTGAGTTAGTTAGTACTGCTTATGTGATTTGTATGAGATATTTTGGTAAAAGATATGTATAAGTTATTTATTTAGAAGATTATGATTACTTAGGAAAGTATTGTAAGCCGTTTAGGACTCCTTGGTGTATAAAAGGAGGTCCTAGGGCATAGAGTTTGATATCACAATCATATACAGAAAAATATACAAAGTCGTATAGTTCATAGCTTCAAGGTCTTTGTAACCCTAATACTTTGAGAGTATTCGTATTATTTGCTTAATAATATTGGAGCTTTTATGTTTTGTTGAATTATTGTGTTTTACTGTTCCATTGAAAATTCTTCTTATTAAAGATTAGATTCCGCATAATCTTTAATACATTCACACAAAGTTTCTACTATAGTTGTGTTAGATTTATCTAATATAACTAAACCTTAAACAAGCTTAAGGTATTCGATCTATAGAAGTGTTAAAGTTGGACCAACATACAACGTTAGTCCTTAATAGTTCTAATCCAGCCCGTTAATCCTCCAACGTGAATTGTTATTGCACTGTTTGTCCTTATTTGAGTTTTAATCAACCGTTAATCATCTCAAGTTGAAAGTTTGTGCACCGTTCGTTGTTTTAGCTCATCAATCGTTAACAAAAGCTCAAGTACTTTGACTACAACAACGATTTCAACAATAATTCATCATTGTTTCACGGTTTCTTCTTGATTTTGTAAAATCCCGCAAAATACTCCATTTCTTTTCTCGGTTTAAATCATAGATTCGTAAAATCCCATGAATGTTAATTGATTTCAATCAACAACAACAATCACTTTACCTACTTAAGATCCTACAAATCATTTTTCACTTCATATCACACAAATCATTCATCATGACAACTCCAATTTCAATTACAACTTCCAATCTAAAGGAAATCACTTAAAGCAACAAATATGAAACTTCATGCTCAAGCTCAAGCGAAATGCATAATCTAACTTTTGATTGGCTTCAAATCTTATGAGTCGTTGAGCTTTTGGGTAAAAAGCTCTTCACAATGAAGAGTTGTTTAATCAATAGTTATTAAGAAGTTTGTCAACCTTGAGTGGAAAACAACATGCTGTTGTGCTGGCGGAATAAGCTGATTTGGATACAATGAGCCCCAATATTGGGTTGATCTCTACAACAACTTCAAGGTGTATGAACCAGTAGTTAAATGGGATCTCTTAGCTCACAAGTTAAAGGCTACCCATCAGAACATGGTTTTATGTCCTCTTCTAATAACAACACTAGCAGCTCTAATGAAGCAGTTAATGTTGCTCATGGAGTTTCTACTGCTAGCACGCAAGTTAATGCTTCTATACTTACCTAATATTGATATCTTGAGTGTTGTGTTATTTTCTTCATTTCTTTGCTAGTCGACCAAATTGTCTCAAATTGCCACTGAGGACATTGCAAACTAAATCCATCCTGATGACATTAAAGAGATAATTTGAGATGGAAAATAGGCCATGTTGACACATTGAGGGCTAGAAGGTTTTTGTAAAAAAATATAAAAGGAAAGGGGGAAAGCTTATGTTTAATGGCAATGAGACTATTGGTTTTGATAAGTCCAAAGTGGAGTGCTACAACTGCCACAAGAGGGGATATTTTGCTAAGGAGTGTAGAGCTCTAAGAAATAAAGACAACAAGAAGGAAAGCTCAAGAAGGAGTGTGCTTGTGGAAACAATCTACTTCCACAGTTTGGTTGTAATTGTGATGGTCTTGGTAGATATGACTAGAGTGATCAAGCACCACTGAAGGGCCTCCTAATTACGCATCATGGCTTATCATCTTCAAGTTCTGACTTATAGGTATCCAATGATTCAAATGTTTAAAATTTTGTATGGAAACTGTTAAAATCTTATAATCATCAAATATGGTTCAATATTAAGAGATTTAGAGAAATCTAGTTTAATGGTTTTATGTTATTAAAACAGGTCTAGAATCAGTGGAAGTAAACTTGAATTTTATAAAAAAGTTTGTGTACTGTTTATGTAGAAAAATTTAGTGCGTTTTTTTAAAATAGGATATTCAATAGGAGAAATAACTATTTGTGAGATTAAGAAGAAAACTTGAAAAAGAACTTCAAAAAGAAAACAGATAGCATTCAATTTTACGTAGATAAATTTCAAATATGCCATCTTGGAAAAGTTTAAACAAGCTCATTAGAGTGTCAGATTGTTAATAATTGCAAGAAAGGTTTAGGATATGAATTATATAATGTTGTTCCAAACCTCCCATATCACAGGGATAAATTTCATGCCTACCAACACATGAATTTGGACTTTTACTGGTTTTAGAGATCGAGTTTGTTAATAATCATGTAGTTGAAATAGAAAGTCTACATGGAAAGATAGTGTCTGAGTTGTTAAGATGATGATGATGCCCCAATTATTGAAGAATTGGTGTCAGATAGTGAGGAAGAAAATGTATCTCAGCCATAACATACCTGAGGAAGACAAACAATTAAGCCTAGTAATTGCTAAAGTAGAGTTTGTCAAACCTAAGCAACAAGAGGAAACAACTTCTAGGTAACTGTTTAAACAAGCTGAGAACATAGGCAAATAAACTTACACAGTCCAAGAGGCCTATCGTAAAGAATTTAGAACAATATTATAGAATCATCAAAGATAGGAAAGCAATTTTGAGATGTTTACAAAAGGCATGTTATGTGGGTTGAAGGCTTTGATCATTGCAAGTTGATTGCCAGTTACCAGTCAAAAATTAGTTTCAAATTCAAAGGATAGTAACTTGTTTGGAAATAATGCTCAAAAGGAGTGATTATCAATATTTTGCTAAAAAAGACTCACCCATGTGCATAAAAAGAACATGTTCCTTAAGAGCAAGCTAAGCCAGTACTAATGAAGTCGGGCCTTTGTATCAATAAATAACTGCTAGACAAATATTTCAAAAACTGCAATATTAGTTGAATACTGCTAGACATAGTTATAATGCTCATTCAAAAACAAACTCAATGGAATGTTGCTAGACAATGTCATATCTTTCTACTAGCATCTACATTCGCAACTGGTAAAGAGGCCTACTAATAATAACACTAGCATTTAAAAACTCAGTAATATTAATACTACAGGGTATAATGTTAGGGGGTTTAAAAATGTCTATTACTGCTAGGCCTATAAAGAAGTAGTTAAATGTGTTCAGGGAAATATATGATTATTACTGTTAAGCCTCAGCCTTGTTGGGTTTGGAAACCAATGCTAAGTTTCTAGACCTAATGTCTATAAATACACAACTGTATCAACTCCCATAAAGAAGTTTTGATTATATTAATGCTCAACGGTCAGGAGATCAGTAAGTGTGTCTTGGGTCACCATATAGAAAACTGATTTTCTTTTCCTCAAATATGCCAGGGGCAATCCACAAATGGATTTACAAGATAAAGGAGTAATTGATAGTAGATGCTCAAGGCACATGACAGGGAAATGTCCTGTATTTTACTAATCTATGAAGAGATTTTATGGAGATTTGTTTGCTTTTGGAGGAACCACCAATAAAGAGGGAAAATAATCTCAAGAAACGTTAACCATTTTACTTAACTGGTTTCTAGATTTTGTAATTGTATATTTTTGTGAGAGACTGAATAGTTTAATCGATCTTTAGGGTCTCAACCATATTGTGTGATAAAAAAGTAACTAGTGTTCTTTTTAATGACACTGCAATGAATTGTTAACTCTCCCAAACTTTATAAGTCTAATTGATGAAGTCATGTTTCTACCTTAGAGTTCCCTAGAAAGGAACAATATGTTATTAGTGGATTTTAATTTAAAGAAGTTATAGTATCACTAAAAGAGGTTTAACTTGCATTTTTTTTTCTAAAGACCACTTATGATGATATTAACTTTGGCATAGAAGGCTAGGTCTACTTAAATTTTAAAAACCCATGATAATTGGTTACGTGTGGGATAATCTTTGTTAACGAGGTTTGTTCCTATGTCGACAGCTAACTTTTTTAAAAATGATGAACCTGTGTTTGCTTGTCAAAAAGGGTAAAGACACAATGCCTCTGTTTAGTCCTCAAAGAAATCAGAAATGAAACTCTATCCGTCTTTCATTTTTAATTTTGTTACATATTGGACTTTGTTTTGGTCCATACATGATGTAAAAAGCCTTATAGAAGAAAATGTAATTGCTAGTTGTCACATAGGTTATAGTAGGTTTACATAGGTTTTCTTTCTAAGCTACTAAGGTTTGAGGCTCAGTGGCATCTTTAATTAACATTTTTAAATCGGGATGAGAATAAGAATCTAGTAGATTACTAAGGTTGAAAGGATGATTAGAATGTGATAATGGAAACTGAGTCGCAAAAAGAACAGACCCCCCCACCCCCCCCTCAATGAGATCAGGGTTTTGTGAAATGAAGGGTTATTCTGTAGACAAATTTAGTGTAGCTAGAACTCCTAACAACAAAATGGAGTTGCTCTGTTAGGAGGGAATGGAACACTAAGTTGAGGCGTGCTAGGACTTTGCCTATGTTGCATTCTCAATTGGTCTGTCCAAACATTCTTTTGTTTGGTAGATAGAAGAAACTTAATATTGTTGGCTTATGATACTGACATATAATGTTAGTTGGTTAAGCCTCATAATCAGAAGACTTCATATGAACTTTTTCTCATGGTAGAAACATCTAACTTTAAGGTTTTATGAGACCAATTTTTGGGCCTGTCATGTTACCATGCTCTCAATACCATAGACCACTTAGGCCACCAAATTTGATAGTGATAGCTTATGAAAGTTTCTTTGCTTGGATACTCTTTGAATAGTAAAAGGCATTTAGAGTATTACATTAGTAGAACAAAGGATAGTGGAAGAAAACTTTGAATATTAGGTTCAAGGATAGTAAAACTTACATGTTACTAAGGATGTGGACCAGATTTAGCTATTTGGATATTGAGTGCACTAACAAGAACAATGGGGGGGGGAATTATGTGCCAATGTTGAGGTACACAGTCTAATGGTTTGCAGGTTAACTAAAGCAATTGATAATGCATGTCAAGCTAGATATGGAGACATTTACCTAGTCACTAAGATTTTATCATTTTGCGACCCATTTTGGACTGCTGTTCTACCATTTTTCCAGATCCAAAGTGTTTGATGTGGATGGATACCTATACCTTTAAGTGATGCATGGATTCATGATGTTGTTGTAAGATTCCAAGAATTGTGAGTTGTTTGTTAAGGTGCACTTGAGTAAGTTGTCGTTGGGTATCAGATAGATCTTGGTAGAAGGCGGAGGTGCATCAATTGGGATATGTGGTGGTAGGTAGGGTTGGGGGGAGGAGGGAGGGAGGTCGTGCGGGCTGGGAGGGATTGGGGGGATGTTGGGGGTGGTGTTGTTTCATCTTTTTTTTTTTATTTTTTTCTTTTATTACTTTTTTTAACTTTTATTTTTTCGTTTTTTTTATATTTTTTTTGTTTTTATTTATTTTAAAATTTTTTTTATATTATTTTTTTTTTTTTTTTTTTTTTTTTTTTTTTTTATTTTTTTTTTTTTCTTTTTTTGTTTTATTATTTTTTTTTTTTTTTTTTTTTTTTTTTTTTTATCTATTCTCTATCACTTTTTTGTTTTTTTTTTTTAATTTTTCTTTTTGTTAAATCTCTTGATCTTTTGTGTTTTCAGTATCTATATTCTGTTTCTTTTATATTTCATTATTATTATTGCATTTTATTTTTTACTGATATTTTTACTTTGTTATTTTTTATAAATTAAAATCAGATTGTGGGGTTGGTGGGGGGCGCGGGGATTTGAAACGGCACTGTTGGAGCTTTGTGCTTAGAGGCCGTTGGCCGGGGGTTGAATGTGAAGATGGGTGATTTTATTAGCATCCCCCCCCTTCCTTCCCCTACCCTCGCCCCCTCCCCCCCCCCCACCCCCCCCCTCCCCCACCGTCCAAACCTTCATACAACCCCCCCACCCACCCCCCCCCCCCCCCCCCCCCCCGCCACCCTCCGCCCCTTGTGTGTGAATTGTGTGTTTTGTTATACTAGTGGATGATTGTAGGTGATGTGAATAAGGAGGATAGTGGTTAGAGTTTTAATTAGTATTGTTGCTGGCATATGAGAGAGGCGGGTTGAGGGGGTGTACTCGATAATGGGGGGGTATAAACTTGGAATTGATGATACATGGTGGCTGATGATACAAGATACATACTTTGCAAAAATCTATCAAAAAATGTTATCGTGTAATTAGAATGTCCTTTACCTATATTTGACTATACATGGTATATCAAGAGAAAATAGCAAAAACAATTTAAATTGAAATTATATGTTAGTTTAGAATGCTTAGATAGATAGAATTATCAATGGTTAAAAGATATTTATCTATGAACGTTAATAAATCGTCGAAGGAAAAAATCCTCAATAAGCAGTCTATGGAGAATTACTATAATTTATAACTCCTATGTAAAATGTGGCTAATTATTTGTGCTCTTGAAGAAAGCAAAAAGCCTCATCTTACACAAATATCCACGATAATTGTGAGGTATACAAACAATAATTTACATATAAATGGAAGGCCCACTCAAGGGAGGTTGGTATTTGACTCATAAGGTCTACTAAATCAAGTGATATAGATGGGAAGATGTTTTGTAGTTCTAGGGCATAAATTTTATAATTGTCAATTAATAAAGACAATCGAGCAATATAAAAATGGCATCGCTCGCATTACTATAAAGAAATTATTTGGATGTAGAAAAAAATTAAATAATAGTGATAAACAATGTCAATTGTTGTATTTTTTCTCTTCTATAGGAAAGACGTATAGAGAGTATGTATGTATGTCAATCCACCCCAAGGAATTTCTGAATAGGAATCCAGACTTCTTGTCTGTGATTTAGAAGTGCATAGTCAATGGTTTGATAAATAAAGCACAGCATGTAATGGATCACTAAATCAAGCTCCTAGAGGTTCTGGTATTTGTAGTGTGATATCGTCATCCAAAGATACTTCCCATCGCAAATATGTACAATTTTTCTGTAAGATAGGCTGTATAAATGAAGTTTGTGTTCTGTTCAATTAATTTCTACTACATTTCTCTCGATTAAAACCTTTTAAGAGTTAGACTTAGATTACAGCTTGAAATTGATATATTGAGATATTAACACTTGATAGAAATCTAGAGGACTATACCACACCTTTAACAATTCTAAATTATCACCAAATAATATAAAATAAAGCTCACTCATGCAGAAATCAATCTATTGAAAACGATCAAGCTATTTAGAGAAACCAACTAGAAGATAAAATAACATGAAAAGTACAAAACAGCATTTTCCTAGCCCAAAGTTTCAAGTCAAGTCGCCATATGCTCGACTTTGCTTTAGACAATCTGTGTCGATATCATTGACAACTCTCTTTCCCTCTATGTGAAAACACCGCATATAATAAAACGTGACCACACTCAATTTTTCCCTTCCCAAAGGTCTCTTGTCAGAAAGTTTAGGAAATTAATAAAGTCCATGTATATTTGCTACGAATATACAACTAATTAACTTCCCCCAAAACCCGCTCTCGCACTTTATTGTAAGGGGCACCGCTCCTAATCAATTCTAGTCAAAAGTCTTTGTATATAATGCATATTCGCAATTATGAACTCCCCAATAGGTTCGCTGCACTTTTGTAAGTGAACGACACGCAACTTTTGCAACCCATATCGAGCCTATAATTTGAGGATGAATGTGCATCCCACCTCCCAATTCACACATATAAAAAATTCTTATAATTATAATATATTCCATTTTAAACTGTATACATCCCATAATTTACACACACATAACTTCCATCATTTCAACCAAAAAACTACACAATGATAGATAAAAAAGAAACACCTTTTCCTTTGAATTAAATAAATCGATTCTACATATTACAGATCAAAGAAGTTTTCATTACCATAGTTGTTTGATAAAAAATAATGGATTAAAAGTTTATTATATATGTGTTTTGTTCTTGTAAATACCGTATCTATGAAGAGGCTAAATTGCTCATTGACTACTCGAGTTGCGATATAGCTTACAATTATGAATAATGTGTTTGGTATGATCTTATCGCTTTAATCTTAAGCTTAGTACGATTATTGATCGTGCAACACAAGACTGTTATATTTATCTTATCTCATGTTTGATTATTATCAACTTAGATTTCTTAGTTATTTGATGATATTCTGAGAGGGAGTATAGGTCACGTAATGGATCCGAAAAGTAGATCGGTTTTAAATCATAGTTTTTTTTTCTTTATTTTTATCAAACGACTGTTTGTTGTATCCTAATGGGTGTCTCTTTATGTTGAAGCGCGAGAATGTTTCCCCCATGCTTATTTTTGGTGTTTAAGTAACAAGCCCAAGCTAGGCTCTCCACGACGTGACACACACATTACTTGGTTTTCTATATGCTTGGATGGTATCTAAAATTTGTATAGTCTAAGCTGTAATACTTGTTGTTATTTCGTCTAAAAATTACATTTTACTGTAACTTGTTACTAAGACATGTTGGCTACGTTTATTAACTATTAAGCTATATTCAACAATTTATAAAATAAGTTTGATCCTTGGTTCAAAACTTCTCATTGTTCAATCAAATTACACACTTATAATTTATTACTTGACTATTCTTACTAATCTAGTATAGATGAATGTTACCCCCTCCCGCCGCTTCCCCACCCCCCCACCCAACCAGTCCCCACATAAGTCATTTCTCCCCCCTCACGTTTCCCTATCGACTAAAACTTCCAAATCCTATGCCTCCTTCCGCCTGCGTCCCTAATAACTCATTGGGTTCTCTCCCCTCCTCCCCCTAAACATCGCCTCTCCTCTCTCTCTCTCTATCACCCCCCCCCCCCCCCCCCGACCCCTCCCCCCCGCCCCTCGCTGCTCTGGCTCCCCCCCCCGCAATCGATACAGGTACTTCTTCAATCCACTACCTCTGTATAGGGGTTATATCTTTATTATTGTTATGACACCCAGTTGCTGTGCTGGTACCTCTAGTTATTATAAATTTAAAGTCTTTTGAAACCATGCAATGTTTTTAGCGCCTGTTGTTCTGAGGATTTCTTAGTTGTTTCTTAGTCAAAATCTGGGATAATCTCTTTTACTTTCCTCTTTTTCAATGCATCAGTTGTCTGGCAACTAACACGAACAAAAATTCTCCATTTAGATGCATACCGTGTGCTTCCCAATTTGAACTTGTTGAACCATTACTTGAAACCTGTAAACGTACTTGATTCTGAAGACGTCGTCAACGAAACATGAAAGAGTTCCATTACGATCACATGACAAACCAATCATCTAAAAAACCAAGATTTTGTCTATTCGCGAAATCTTGACATCAACCACTTCGTACTTTCTACTTACTCTTGAAAAAACTTTACCTAATGGATGATGAACCCTTGTGGGCTGCTGACCGTACTTTGTTGGTTGCTCTGACTCCCGGGGTTAAGGGTTCAGAAATTACTATTCCTTGAAACAATATAACGGTATTTGTATAAAAGGTAACCATTTGACCCTTGTCAAAGGAAACCAATTTGATGGAAGAACCAAAACTGATCCCCATAAACACATTCATGAATTCCTTGAAATCTGCGATATGTTTAAATATAGAGATACCAAAAATGAAGTCGTCCGCCTAATGATGTTTCCCTTATCCCTTACTGGGGAAGCAAAAACATGGGTTTTGGACGAACTCAACGAAGGAACTATCGAAATATGGGATGAACTCCGAACCACTTTCATTAGCCGATTCTTTCCCCAGCTCTTTTCGACCGACTCCTCGAAGAAATCCGAGCTTTCTCTCAACAAGAGAACGAATCTCTAACCGACGCTTGGCTTCGTATGAAGGAAAGCTTCCTAAAAAATGTCATGGTCCACAATACTGTCCAAGGAACATTTTCGGAATCTTCTATCATGGTCTCAATGAAATAACTCAAGAAGTTCTGAATGCCGCAACTGGATGTATTTTCCTCTATAAAACACCAAATCAAGCTTATCAGATTTTGGAAGACAAGGTCTTACTAAAGCTTGACTGGGCTAAAAATCAAAAAATCTAAATCATCTCTTAAGAAAACCGTTGCTTTCGTTGATGAAGGCAGCAGTAATTCTAATACTGACAGAATTATGGCCCGAATGGATGCCATGATCCTAAAAATGGATGCTCAGTATAAAGAACTCCAAACCCATGCCAAAAAAAAGCCGATCTTGATGAAGATGATATACCTATGTCATGTTGAGAGGAAGCTAAATTCATGCAAACTTTTCGTAAGACTCTTTTTACAGGATTACTGGCGGGACCGAGACTCGAAATCGCGCATAATTGGCGTTCACAACGAACGGAAAGTCAGTTACAATCGAGACAACTTACGTCCAATTACTGATGATAAACCATACGGATCTTCAAAAAATAATTCATTGATTTCATAAATCTTAGCAATCGACCAATACGCTTTCATCAATTAAAGGTTCTTGGATCTTTAAAATCTCAACTCGAAACTGTAGCCAAAAATCATCAAGGCTTCAATTCCAAAATCTTGAAACCCAAGTTCGGACAACTTTGGCTGACAAGCAATCTGTAGAACCTATGGATCTCTTTCAACTAGTAACACTCAAATCCAAACCCAAAAGGGACACAATTCCAAAGCCTTTACCAACCACCACAATCTCACAATGAGCATGTGAATGCCGTTATTCACAAGAAGTGGTAAATCCTTTTAACCCACCAAGAACTCAAATGATCAAAAAACTAATTTTGAAAACCCTTATCAATTTTTGACGATAGCGATGAAGAAGACGAAAGAAACCTATACACCACAACTGAAAAAATTTCAAAAATCCAAAAAACTAGTCCAAGGAAACAACATTACCCAAACCATACAAACTAAAAATCCATTATCCTCAACGTCTAAGGAAAGAAAAAACATAGAGACTCAATACGGAAAATTTCTCGACGTAATCGCGCTAGTATCGAATCATGTACCTCGTATCGATGTCTTGGCTGGAATGCCTAATTATGGAAAATTTCTCAAGGAACTAATAAGCAACAAACATAAAATTGAACAAAATTTTGCCACTTTCTTAAGCGACAAAAGTTCAGCGATGATCCAAAACAAAGTTCCACCTAAACTCGGAGACCCCGGAAGTTTTCTTATTCCATGTAATTTCAACAAAACTTTATCCTGCAATGCCTTAGCCAACCTTGGTGCTAGCATTAACCTTATGCCATATTCACTATATGCCAAATTATCTCTTGAAATCTTAAACCTACTAAAATGAGCGTAAGATTAGCCGATAGATCATTCCAATACCCTGTTGGAATAACGAAAATATGCTCATTGAAGGTGTAATGCACTTTCCTGCTGATTTTGTTATTCTCAAAATGGAAGAAGATAGTAAAGTTCCACTCATTTTGGGACGACCCTTTATTCACACTGCTGATGCAGTAATTCGAGTTAAACAAAAACAACTCAAACTTGGAGTTGGAACTGAACGTATGATTTTCAATATCAATTCTGCAATGAAAAACACTCCTATTCAAACGATGATACCTGTTTTAGTATCGATGTCATCGATGAAATCTTAGAAGAAGATTTTGATGCTCTTCTAGATGAAGGTAGTAAAATTCTTCATTTCATTGAAGGAACCCTTCTCAAAGAAGAGTTCTTTGCTGAATTTGATGAATTTATGGCAATGACTACCGATGAAAACTCTGACTCTGAATCCGATACCGAATATCCATTCACATCAGTGACTGTTTTAAGATCAATGATATCTCTAAAAGAACCTCCTACGCGATGTTCTCAAACTGTTAAAACCTCTTCCTGATAATCTGGAATATGTATTCTCTGGAAGAACCCTCTTTTCTTCCTGTTATCATATCATCTTAGCTATCCAAAGAAAAGAAAAACAAACTCATATTTGTCCTTAAAAAGTACAAGCAAAGCCTTTGTTGAAAAACATTAGATATTCCTGGTATTTCCGGATTTCATTTTGCAACACAAGATCAACTTTTGGATATAAGAAACCTAGTTATCCAAATAAACAAATAGAAGGTTTAAAACTCCAAACATGCAGGAAGGTTGTCAAAAAGAAATTGTGAAAAAAACTCTTGGATACCGGTAAAATTAATCTAATTATTGTTAGTCCTTGGGTTAGTCTATCCACTGTTTGTACCAAAGAAAATGGTGGTATACAGTTGTCACTCAACGAAAAAAAAAAAATGATGAACTTGTTCCAACCAGAACATTACAGCTGTTGGCGAGTATGGCACTCGATTATCGGTAAACTCATGAAGCAGCCACAAAAGATATTCTTCTTTGACCATTTATGGATCAAAATACTAGAAGACTTGCAGGAAATAAATATTTCATGTTTCCTTGATGGTTTTTTTCTAGGTATTTTCAAATTCCTATCGATTACTAATGATCATTGAAAAAAATAACATTCATGTGTCCTTTCAGCACATACGCTTATAGCCGAATGCCTTTCGGGCTATGTAATGCTCCTACCACATTTCAAAGGTGTATGTTGGCAATCTTTCACTATATGATCAAAGAATCAGTCGAAGTATTCATGGGACGATTTCTCCGTTTAGGAAACTCTTTTGTCCACATGCCGAACAACCTTGATAGGAATGCTCCAAACGTTGTAAAGACGTCAATCTAGTCCTAAACTGGGAAAAATGAAAAATGTCATTTTATGTACAATGAAAGGATTTTTTGCTACGGACACAAGGTGGTCCTGTGCAAGACCTTAAAGTCGACAAAGCAAAAATTAATGTGATCTCAAAACTTCCACCCCCTACTAATATCAAAGGTGTTCGAAGCTTTCTCGGACATGCCAGTTTTTATCAACGTTTCATTAAAGACTTTTAAAATTGTGTGCTTGGTGTTCGACCGTATAATAAACGGCTCTGAAAAAGAGTACTCCATTTGTAAATTTGACGATAAACTCGTCAAAAAGCTTTTGATTCATTAATAGAGAAACTCTCTATGTGCTCCTGGTGTTAGTAAGCCTGAATGGAATCTTCTGTTTGAATTTATGTGTGATGCAAGTGGATTTCGAGTTTTTGTTGTTGTTGTTGTAGGAGCAGTTCTTGTCTTCTCGTCTTAGGTTAAAAAAGATGGTAAAATTAAAGTAATAAACAAGTTTCACCCGGATCTACTTCAGCAAGCAAAAAAACCTTTATTCCGTCAAACAAAAATTACCCAGTATATACTCTGAAAAAGAACTCATGGTTTGTAAGTTTTTGCCATTTGACAAATTCATTCCTATTCTAATTCTCCTCAAAATTTTTGTCATTACCATTCACTCAGCTCTTAAGGCACTTATTTAAAAAGCAAGATGCTAAACCAGCCTTATTCGATGGATCTTATTCTGCAAGATTTCGGACATAGAAAATCAAAGTAGAAATGTACCGAAAATGTTTCTGTAGCGGATCCACTTATTCCCGGAACTTGAAAGACAATGAGACAAGCAGTGATGATAGTAAAGTCGAATTGATAACTTTCTCAGAGAAATCTTATGGAATCAAACACCAAAGACAAACCGTGGTTCGCTCAGACTTTGCAAAAAACTACCTAGTCGGGTAATATTTACCAAAAAGGGTATGACATATCAACAAAAGATTTAATTTTTCTCTGACCTTAAACATACTTTTGGTGAGTAGGGAACCTTACCTTTTCAAAAGTATGTTCCGTGATGGTATGATCAGACAATTGATATATCTGGACAGAAAGAAAACCGCAACTATTTACGATATAATGTCACCACGAACAACTTGCGGACATTTATGGCCAAAACATATTGTTAAAAAAGTCCTTGATTCAGGATTTTTACGAGCTAAAATCAGCCAAAGAAGCTCCATACCTCTGTCTGGTTATGGTTAAGCATGCCAAAAAGACCAAAAAAATATATCAAAATGTGATTGAGTTGCCCCTTGATCAATCATTCAAGTATGTAAAAATTTTTGACCATATGGGGTATCGACTTTATGGGAACGGTGCCCAAAATTCATATAAGTTTAAATACATTTCTAGTCGCATAGCTTTATGTATCTAAAATGGGCATAAGTCATGCTTTACCAACCAATGACGCTCCGAGCAATAATCATCTTTATGAAAAGGAAGCTATTTTTCATTTTGAATGCCCACCCAAAGCTCCAATCAGCGGGACCGATGTACCCCAATTTCTGTAACAAAATAATGGAAAAAAAACCATGGAAAAGATATGGATGTTAACTCACCGTTTCTCTACATCTTATACCCTCAAAACACTGTGGGCAAGTTGAAACAGAACATGGCTCTTAAAAGAAGTCCTTGAAAAATAACAGTTTAATGATAATCCTTGCTATTTGATCAAGAAAACTTGTGATGCTCTGTGGGCTTTTTGTACCCTGCCTTAAAACACCTACTCTGGTACCACACCATACAAAACCTATATTATGGAAAAGAATGCCCATTTACCATTTGAAATTGGAACACCATTGCATTTCATATAGGCACTGATGAATTGCAACACCAGATTTAATCACTGCTGGTGATGAAAAGAAATGTTCTAATTGCTCGATGTTAGTCGAACTTAGATACCAAGCATATGAAAACTCTCGTCTATATAAGGAAAGAACCAAAGTCTGGCATGATAGAAAATTACGAATGAGAAAGGAATTCAAGCAAGGAAATAAAGTCCTACTTTTCCACTCAAAGTACAAATTTAAACAACTGAAACTTAGATCTTGATGGTTGGGACCTTATGTAGTGAAACATCAATATCCATCCGGATATGTTGAACTTTATGGAAAAGATGGAAAGACGTTTTAGTCAAATGGCCACCGACTTCAAACTATTATCACAAAGAAGATAGATGACCCAAAGAAGGGAAGCAGTCACTCCCCTTTTTCCCAAATAAATGACCCCCCACAAATATGGTCATGCTAGATCGACATCTCTTAAAAATTAAGCGCTTCTCGAGAGGCAACCTGTTCTTTCACTTACGTATGGAGGATTTCCTCCTCCATTCTTTTACTAATATCTTTTATCTATTTTTTACTCTTAAGCAGGTACTCTAGCTTATATATTGTGGAAAATTATGACGTATGCTCAAGATTAGCTTACAACTATGCATTTCTCTATGCCCCAGGAAGTACCATTTTCCTTTAATTTTCCTATTTTATCTTTATTATCAGTTATCACATTTGAGGGCAATTATCTGTTCATCTTTAAGTGTGGAGGGGGGAAAGGCAAATAGGAAAAATTAATCATATCCCTCTATGTTTGCCTTATTAAAAATTTTCTAACTAATATTTTATTATATGTTTTAAAATTAAAAAAAAAAATCTCTTTAGTAAGGAAAGTCCAACCGGATTGACATTATAGCTTTCGAGCACACCCCCAGTTACTATATTGTTGAGAAATCTAAAGCCTTTTAAAAATATTCGGGTATCCCACCTTTGGTACCCTATGTTAATTGAATGCCTTTCCTTTTGCTTGTCGTGTTAAGGGTTTGATTGCAGTTCCCATATGTGTCTATTCCATTCATTCACGGATGTGTACATATGTGTTTGTTCACCTTTTCTAGAACATTGGTATTGGTTTGAAAATGTATATTTTTGAGTAGGCGTGTGTAATTAGAAGCTCTAGAACTTGTGCTTAATCATCATTTACTAGACCGAACCTATCACATGAAATGTATATCGCAAAGCTCTTATTCTCGCAAGCGCTCCTTTTAATGCCATGTTGCTGAAATATCTAAAAGTTGAATGAAGAAAGTCCTGTGCTAAGCCTTAGTTGTAATCATGAAAAAAAAGAAGTTCTATATGAGTTATAATAGTTTAAAAGAAATAAAGGCTTATGTTCGGCGCATGAAGATTGAATCCTCTCTACTACCCAAGTTCCACCTTCGGTCAGGTTTATGTTTTAAGTACAAGCCTATGGTAGCTATCTAGATCATGTCTGTGCAAATTGAGTGTTCTTCACAAAAACATATTTAAACCTTTTGAGTGTGGCATGAAAGTGAATTTAAAATCAAACACTATCCCTATGTGAGGTGCTATGTTATATGTCTATGCTTGAAAAGTTATCTAATATGCAAACTCTCTTAAAAATCCAAATTTTCTCCACATCACGACAAATGATTTTATTTTTTCACTTCCATTGCTTGAGGGCAAAGCAATATAAGCTAATGTATTGTGGAGGGATGAATTTGATTTTGATAACGCGAACGAAATTATTACATGTTTCTTATGGCGTTTTGATTTTATTTGCTTTTCTATCATTTCTCATGAACTTTTGGTACTTAATTAAGCTTGAATTGTTTATAGGTTCACTTGAAGACTCTACAAACCCAAGCTCATGAATCTATACACTTTGGGAGATGAATACAAGAAAAGAAAAGATTTCTAGCCAAAGTTCAAGAAGTAGCCCACTTGCTACCCACCACAAATAATTTGATTTTTTTTTTTGGGCGTTTCGCATTGTTCCCTGACTGAAAACCTAAAAACGCCACCCCCGCCACATTTTCCTAAAAAGTTTAAAGAAGTAAAGTCCATTAATGCCATCCTACATTAAACTCCCCAAAAAACCGCCGCACCGCCAATTATGTGTAAGTGCGCCGCACGGCACTTCAAGTAAACTGTCATTTAATGCTATCGCATTAACTCCCAATGTCTTCGCCGCACTTGTTCATATATGGAAGTGCGTCGCAATTTGCACCCAATCTTGCTATAAATAAGTACGAAAATTTGCATCCCTCCTCACAATCTATTTCCTCATATTCTATCCTATTTTACACACACATACTTACCCCTCCCTTTCACCAAAAAACAAAGAAAGAAAAACTTTTTCTTTGAAGATAAAAGATTTCTAACGATTTTAAGAACAAAGAAGTTTTCTTACTAGTTGTTGATATAATGGACATAAAGTTTTTGTAAAGTGTGCTTTTGTTTTGAAACTCCTTAGCGTATGAGAGGCTAAATATCTCATGACTACTCGGTGAAGTTACGATAATAAATAAGTGTTTGGTATGATCTTGATCGCTTTAATCTTAAGCTTATGTTGCAAACCTGTTATATCTTATCTTATCTATTTTTGCTTATCAACTTAGATTATATAATCATATCGGTATAGGTCGAAAGATCCGTTATGATCTATGTGGTTTTTAAAGTTTGTTCTATGGTTCTTAACGTCTGTGCTAGGAGATATCCATTTTGAAAATTGATAGCAAAATAAGTTTTGATATAATAATAACTGAATTATTTGAGTGACACATTTGGTCTAGTTAACTAAATATAAGTCTTAAGTTAATCAAGTTAATTGTAAAATGTTTTCTGAGATCGGAAATCATTTTTTATAAATTAAAAGTTCCCATCTTCGATGTCAAATCTTTTCCAACACTTATAATAATTCTCAACGATCTGTGTAGTCTTCTCTTTTATCATTGATAAAAACTAAAGTTATTTTCAAAATTGTTAAAGTCTATTTTTTTCTGATTATTCGAACACTACTCTAATCCCTGTGGACGACCTGGTCTTACCCAAAAAGATTATTTCGCATACGTGGGTTATACTTTTACCCGTGTGTTTCCATATAATTGTTTAGTATTTTCAGTCTTATAAATTTAAAGCTTTTGAAACACATTAGTATGAAACCTTGTCAACATATCTGTTAGACAATAGGTTTCAAAGAGGGAAAATTGACAAGACCTTATTCATAAAAAGACACAAAGGTGATATTTTACTGGTCTAAGTGTATGTAGATGATATCATCTTTGGTTCAACAAAGAAGGAGTTGTGCAATGCATTTGAGAAGTTGATGCATGAGAAATTTCAGATGAGTTCTATGGGAGAACTTACATTCTTTTTGGGATTACAAGTGTAGCAGAAGAAGGATGGCATATTTATTAGTCAAGATAAATATGTTGGTGAAATTATAAAGAAATTTGGGTTTATAGAAGTCAAGACTACAAGCACACCAATGGAAACTCAAAAGCCTTTGCTCAAAGATGGAGATGGTGAAGAAGTGGATGTTTATATGTATAGGTCAATGATTGGTTCATTGATGTATCTTAAATCTTCAAGACCTGACATCAT
The DNA here is from genome assembly GCA_026074375.1 of Tanacetum coccineum. Classification (NCBI taxonomy): domain Eukaryota; kingdom Viridiplantae; phylum Streptophyta; class Magnoliopsida; order Asterales; family Asteraceae; genus Tanacetum; species Tanacetum coccineum. The sequence continues at coordinate 121,061 of BQNB010000486.1, read as the reverse complement.
GTTTTCAATATGTGCCTGTGCTAGATACCAAGTCAATCCAAAGATTTCACATCTTTATGCTGTGAAAAGGATTTTTAGGTACTTAAAAGGCCAACCAAAATTGGGCCATTGGTATCTAAAAGATTCTCCTTTTGATTTGGTAGCATACACTGATAGTGATTATGCTAGAGCAAGCTTGGATAGGAAGTCTACATCTGGAGGTTGTCAATTCCTTGGAAGTAGATTAATATCATGACAGTGCAAGAAACAGACAATGGTTGTAAATTCCACAACAGAAGTTAAGTATGTGGCTGCTTCAAGTTGCTGTGGATAAGTGCTTTGGATTCAAAATCAACTACTTGATTATGGGTACAATTTTATGCATACCAAGATCTTTATTGACAATAACAATACTATTTGCATAATTAAAAATCCTGTTTTTCATTCTAAAACAAAGCATATAGAGATTAGACATCATTTTATTAGGGATTGCAATGAAAAGAAGTTGATTCAAATGGTCAAAATCCATACTGACAAGAATGTTGCAGATTTACTTACAAAAGCTTTTGATGTAAGTAGGTTTCAATATTTGATTGCTAGTATTGGAATGCTAAATCCTTAAAATCTTTTATCTCTTTATGTTTTTGTAGAGTTTTGTATGAATTAGTACTATTATTTATGTCATTAAAAGTTTTTGCTGTTACGTATAATTAGTGCTGCTAGTTATACTTAATACTACCGAGTTTGTACTGTTAGTTATACTTAAATACTGTTATGTATAATTAATACAGTGATTATTGTGAAAATTGCTATGGGTTATGTTTTCTTGGTTTTTGGACTAACATTTTGCAGAAAAAGCAAAGAAAAGTGTTAGATTGATGATGGAAAAGCTGGTTATTAGAGAAAATAGACAGAGAGTTTTGGTGAGGAAAAAGAATTGAGAGAATTGCGTGAGAATAAAAACAAATAGAGAGATGTTGTGGATTAAAAAAAAGACATAGTGATTTGAAGTGAGTCGCATGAGTAAAAGAAATAAGAGATGTGGTGATTTGAAAACAGAAGAGAGTAAAGGGGTTGAATATATTAAAAACAAACAGAGTGTTTGGAATGGAATTGGAGTTAATGCTGGTGACTAAGAGTTAATGCTGCTAGGCATAAACTTACAACTGCTGGTGAAAGTTAATGCTGCTAGGTATAAACTTACTACTGCTATTGAAATATTGCCGCCAGGGACATAAACTTATACTGCTGTTTGAAAGTTAATGCTGCCTCAGGCATAAACTTACTTGCTGTAGGTGACAGTTAATGCCTGTTGAGGATATTTTCATAAATACTTCGATACAAGGGTTTCAATCACTATTAATCAATTTCATTCACTCATATACTCTCTAATTACAAACCCTAACTTAATTTTATAATTCATCATCAAAACCCAACACAAATGGTGGATCTAAAGTTTACAGATACTCATAATTTGATCGCGTTTTTATCTAAACCCGCAAAAAGTGAAGGGTTTGAGCAGATAGTGAATTTTCTGAATGCAAATCCTAAAAGATATATGCAACCTAAACAATCAATCCCACTATATACATTTCGTGCATAAAACAATTCTGGGCTACTGTCAAGGTCAAAACTGTCAATGGGGAAGTACAGTTACAAGCCCTAGTGGATGGAAAAAAGATAATCATAACTGAATCAACTGTGAGAAGAGATCTTCAACTAGAAGATGCTGAAGGTGTTGATTGTCTACCCAATTCTACCATCTTTGAACAGCTTACACTGATGGGGTATGAGAAAATTTCATAGAAGCTTACTTTCTATAAGGCATTCTTTTCCCCACAATGGAAATTTTTGATTCATACTATTTTACAATGCCTAAGTTCTAAGACTACTGCATGGAATGACGTAGACCAAGTAGCAGCCTATGGCATCCTTTATTCATCCGTGTGCTTAGCAACAACATCAAAAGTTTTTACTTTTCAAAATACATTTTGAAAGTATGGTGGAAGAACTTGGATAATTGGGGGAAAAATTTTTAATGTATCAAGGTGTATACAAAGTCTCATTTAAGATAAACAACTTGAAGGGATGCCTACTCACAACAGAATATATATTGCACCCTCTCACACTAAAAAGATATTTGGGAATATGAGAAGGTCTAGAAAAGGTTTTTCCTTGAAGGAGTAAAACACATTATTCTAAACAATGGTGTGGTACAAGATCAAGCAGAGAAATGGGTGAAGGGTTTAACAATCTACTGATCCATACACCCACTTTTATTCAACCATCAACATCTCAACCTTAAAAGAAACAAAAACCTAGGAAGCCAAAGAGAAAGGACACTCAGATACCTCAGTCTAGTGGTCCTACTAAACATGTAGCAGATGAGACTGTCTATAAGGAGTTGGATGACAGTTTGGTGAGGGCTGCCACTACTGCTTCTAGCTTAGAAGCTGTTGGGAATAAAAGAATTCTTAACTGTTACTACCGCTGGTTCAAGTTACAACTACTAGTTGTGGTTACTGCTGCTGCTCAAGATCAAAGAAAATGTTCTAAGTCATTACTACTGTTAGAGTAATATTAGTACTGCCAGTACAACTGTTACTACTGCTAGAAGAGTTTCTGCTGTTAGACTTAGTTAGTACTGTTAGTCTGTTTTAGTACTGCTAAAGTGATATGTATGAGATATTTTAGGAAAAGATATGTATGTGTAGAAAACGCGTTGTAAGCCCATTAGGGTTCCTTGGTGTATAAAAGGAGACCCTAGGGCATGTAGTTTATATATCTCATTTTTCATATACAGTCATATATAGCTTCAAGGTTTTGTATAACCCTAACACTATCAAGAGTGTTCGTATTAATATATTGAGGCTTAAAGTTTGGTATTATACAATCTTGTTTGTCACTGTTTTATTGCTTATTCTTCTTAGTATCATAGACTAGATTCCGCATAGTCTTTGATATATTCAATCAAAGTTTCTACCATAGTTGTCTTGGATTTATTCAATACAACTAAGCCTTTTACAAGCTAAGAAAGATCTATTCAAGTGGGATCAACAAGTGGTATCAGAGCTTGTTGAGAAACTTTGAATAAGAAGAAACAATCTACACATACCAGATCTATTTGTTTGTGAAAACATGGTGTTAGTATCTGCACAAATGGTTGCTGCTGCTAAACTTCCAGTGCTCAATCCAGGTGATTTTAAGCTTTGGAAGATGAGGATTGAACAATACTTCTTAATGACTGATTATGCTCTTTGGGAAGTAATAGTCAATGGTGACTCACCTCTACCAAAGAAAACCGTTGATGGTGTTGAGCAAACATATCCTCCTACAACTGCAGAAGAGAAGCTAGCAAGAAAGAATGAGTTAAAGGCAAGAGGTACTCTATTGATGGCTCTTTTCCTAATGAACACCAACTAAAGTTTAACTCCTACAAAAGTGCCAAGTCTTTGATGGAAGCTATAGAGAAGAGGTTTGGAGGTACTAAAGAGTCAAAGAAAGTACATAAGACACTTCTTAAACAGCAGTATGAGAATTTCAATGGAAATAGTTAAGAAGGACTTGACCAGATTTATGATAGGCTGCAAAAGCTTATCAGTCAGCTAGAGATTCATGGAGAAATTATTTCTCAAGAAGACGTGAATCTGAAGTTACTAAGAAGTCTGCCATATGAATGGAAGACTCATAACTTGATCTGGAGGAACAAAAGTGATTTAGATACGATGAGCATGGATGATCTATATAACAATCTGAAGAGTTATAAAACTGAAGTCAAAGGGTCATCTAGCACAATCCAAAACACACAAAACGTAGCTTTTGTGTCTTCTAATATCATAGGCAGCACTAATGAAGCTGTTAAGACTGCTCATGGTGTTTCTGCTACTGACTCCAAGACTAATGCTTCTACTTTACCAAATGTTGATAGTCTGAGTGATGCAGTGATCTACTCCATCTTTGCTAGTCAGTCTAACAGTTCACAATTAGACAATGATGACCTAAAGCAAATTGATCTTGATGATTTAGAGGAGATGGACTTATAGTGGCAGATGGCAATGCTGACAATGAAGGCAATGAGATTTCTCAAGAAGACATGAAGGAATCTAGGTGTTAATGGAACTGATACCAATGGGTTTGACAAGACCAAGGTGGAATGCTATAATTGTCACAAAAGAGGCCACTTTGCTAGGGAATGCAGGGCTCCTAAGTATCAAGACAACAAAAATAGGGAGACAACAAGAAGGACTGTGCCAGTTGTGGAAACTATTTCAAATGCTTTAGTATCTCAGTGTGATGGCCTTGGTTATGATTGAAGTGACCAGGCTGAAGAAGGACCTACCAACTTTGCACTTATGGCTTATACTTCTTCAGGTTCTTCAAGTTCTTCAAGCTTAGATTCTGAGGTATCAACTTGTTCTAAAGCGTGTTTAAAATGTTAATGAAACTCTCAAAGAACATTATGATAATCTGACAAAAGATTTTAACAAGTCTCAAATAAATGTAAGAGCTTATAAACCAGGTCTAGAATCTGTAGAGGCTAGACTAGATATGTATAAAAATAATGAGGTTGTTTTTGAAGAAAACATAAAGATTTTAAAACTTGATATCATGTTGAGAGATAATGCCCTAACAGAGCATAGAAAGAAATTTAAAAAAGCTGAAAAAGAAAGAGATGATTTGAAACTTACCTTAGAAAAGTTTGAAAATTCATCTAAGAATCTAAGCAAACTGTTAGATATTCAAGTAAGTGATAAGTTTAAGATTGGTGTGGGGTTTAATAGTCAAGTGTTTGATAGTCAGGTAAATGATAAGTACAAAATAGGTGAAGGATATCATGCTGTTCCCCCTCCCTATATTGAGAACTTCATGCCCCCTAAACCTGATTTGGTACTTGCTGATGGGGAAGAATATGTTTTTAGTAAGTCAATAACTAGGGTGCCTGCAGTTGCAACTAGTGAACTTAAGACTAGTGAGTCAAAACCTAAGTCTGTTAATAAACCACTCATTGAAGATTGGATATCTGACAGTGAGGATGAAAATGAAACTCAGTCTAAGTCTAAACAGAGAAAACCTAGTTTTGCTAAGGTAGAATTTCTTAAATATAATGAGCATGTGAAGTCACCTAGGGAGTCTGTTAAAAAGGTTGAGAATAATGAGCAAGCTAAATACCCTAGGAAAAACAGTCAAAGTTCTAAAGGTAACATGAAAAACTGGAATAATTTGATGACTCAAAAATTAGGAAGTAATTTTGAGTTTAAAAATAAAGCTTGCTATATATGTGGTAGTTTTAACCATTTGATCAAAGATTGTGATTTTCATAAAAAGAAAATGGTTGAAAAGCCTGTTTGGAACAATGCTAGAAGGGTGAATCACCAAAATTCTCAAAGAATGACTGACCCTCATCCAAAAGGAAATTTTGTTCCAAAAGCAGTCTTAATGAAATCTGACCTTAAAACACTTAATACTGCTAGGCAAAACTTTTCACAAGCAGCAATATCAGTTAATACTACCAGACCAATTAATACTGCTTTCCCAAAACCAACGGTGAATTGTGCAAGACCAGTATTAAATGTTTTTAATAAAGCACATTCACATGTTAGAAGACCCTTTAACAAGTTTACAACAAATAAAAACAGTATTTACAATAAAAAAGTTAATACTGTTAAGGAAAATGTTACTACTGCTGGGCCAAAAATAGTAGTAAGTAATAATAAGGGAAATGAGGCTAATGCTGTTAAGGCCTCAGTATGTTGGGTTTAGAGACCAAAGAAAAAAAATTTAGACCATGTCTCCAGACACAATGGTGCATTGATGACATCAAATAACGTCTATTTTATAGCATCATTTGTCCCATGATATTAACCTATTTTGTATAGTTATTGCAAAGATTTGTTACTTAATCGTTTACATTTGAGAATTGCAGTAATTATGGAGTAATTGGTGAAACTTAGTAAAAGGCGTGCATTCTGGAGCTTAAATGAAGATTATTTAAAGATTACTATTCTGAAGACAAATGCGCCGTATCTATCAAGAAGATACGGCATATCCGTGCCTGTACTCACCAAAGACCACAAAAGGAATGAAGTACAATACGCCGTATCTAGAAGACTCTATACGCCGTATTCAAGTTATGGATATAATATAATATTCTGGAAGATATCAAATGCTGTCCCTACTCTAAGAATTCCCTAATACGTCGTATCCAATCCCTTGGATACGCCGTATTCAACCGACTTCCAGACCTTATAAATAGAAAACTCAAAAACGAGTTTTAAGTGTGCTAAATCATATTCTCGATACCTAAACCACAAAAGTCGATTTTCAGAAGAGAAAAAGAGCAGAAGAGGTCGAGCAACACAATCCAATCCATAGGAGACATCATGTAATTCCACATACTTTTGTAATCGTTTAGTTTTTGGTATCATTCGTTAACTCGGTTAGTTTACCTTGGCTGAATTATTACTCTTGTATTTATTATGACGTTTGAAGGCTAATACCTTTGGGTATTAGCCATTATTATGAAGATTTGAATGTTTGGTATTTGTTTATATCGATTTCTTAATTTATCGTTGTATGCTTGTTTATGTTTATCAATTTATACTTGTTTACGCGCTTTTGTGTGCGACCTATCATTCAACTGGATCTAGTGAAACGGACCAAGCAGATCTAGAGTCCGGGATAGCTCTCCATATAGTAATTTATACATCTAGAATAATAGTTACACAAGTATTGTCCTTCTAAGTCTGTGTCTAGGATACGCTTCAGGCTTAATTAGTTAATTGGATATTGCCGATGGTTTATTGATCGTGTTGACTAGCAGGTGACCTAGATAATTCAAAAAATAACGTTCTGATTCCATTGGATAGTTGGAAAAGTGGACTACTAGTGTATAGATTGCTATTAAGCGGTAAGTGGGTAAAGTCTCAATGAGTTATGGTTTAACAAGATCAACATTGCTTTAATACCTAAGAGAGATTATAATCAGCAAATATGGATGCTTTATGCGGATGCTTTAATTGTGAAAGAATTAATGTGTCTAGGTCTTAGGATGATGTAACGCCTAAGTCTTAAGAATGATATGCCACCTCGAGAGAAGAAATCATTGCACTTAATAAACAAACCAACGTTCTAATCGAATTAATAATGGTTAATATAGTTTTCTTATATAAGGTTCGACCGCTCTTTTATCTTTTGTCTATTAGCTTGCGTGGGTAATAGTGTCTTGAATTGATTGTAGTCACCAAACCCTAATTGTGAAAGAATTAATGTGTCTAGGTCTTAGGATGATGTAACGCCTAAGTCTTAAGAATGATATGCCACCTTGAGAGAATAAATCATTGCACTTAATAAACAAACCAACGTTCTAATCGAATTAATAATGGTTAATTTAGTTTTCTTATATAAGGTTCGACCGCTCTTTTATCCTTTGTCTATTAGCTTGCGTGGGTAATAGTGTCTTGAATTGATTGTAGTCACCAACCAAACCGTGCCAGTCTCTCAGGCTGAAAACCCCCTTTTCCCATTAGAATTAGGATTTAGACTAACATAGGTTTAACATAGGTTTAGATTAGAATAGAATTAACATAGATTAGATAACCCAGATATTAATTAAATTGATAGATTTAACCTCGCTTCAAGTGTTCGACACCCTACTTACCACGAAACTACTATCGATCGGGTACACTGCCCGTTAAAGTGTTGTTTTTTTGTTTAGTCGGCAAAATATAAATTTAAAACTTGAATCATCTTAAATCAACCACACATTATAACACATCAAGTTTTTGGCGCCGCTGTCGGGGAGTGAAAACTAATCTTGGTTTTTATTTTGATATTTTGGTTTTTAACATTAGATTAGATCTAACCGTTAGGATTAGTGTAATTTAGATTAGTGTATATTCTTGTATATTCTGTAATATTTGTATATTTACCTTTAAATGTTTGCTTATATATTTGTGTGTTTAATTGTTTGCGTATTTAATTGTTTTCTTAATATACTGTTCTGGTAGATTGCTGAATACGGCGTATCCAATTCCACTGAATACGGCGTATCCAGTTCTCTGTCCAATACAGTGTATTCATCTCAACAGATTAATACGGCCTATCCACTTCCATTAGATATGTCGTATCGATCATCTGATAAAATTCTTTTCTATTCTCGAATTTTAAAGCCCAATTTTTAATACCTTTCTCAGCTGGTTCTACTGATAATTTTCTAGATATTTTTTAGTAAAAATTACTAAGGTTATCAAAGGAGAGTTCGAGAAAATTAAGGACATTAAGGTCGAAGATGTTTCACTCACTTGCGATACACCACTTGAAATTTTCAACATTGAAGTCGGTCGATTAAGCAGAATGGATAATGATTTATTCATATACGAAGTTGAAGTTGCTAACATCCCATGTAACTCAAAAATGGATGATGATTCAGAGGATGAAGCTGATGATGATATAGGGTATGATCCGTCTGATGTAACATTTATTGAATGCTTAGGGTTAAAAATTTTCAACTACAAGACGATGGATCAATATACTATGAAAGCATTATGGATTTACTGTACCAGGGAAGATGATGAAGTAGAGCTCACTGATGAGGAATCTTCTGATAATGAAGATGAAATTGCTGAAGTGTTTAGAATCGACACTAATATATTTGACTATGAGACACCTATCTGTTTAGCATTCAACGAATTTAATTATCTTATCAATGTAGATCCGGACTTACTTACAAAGGATATTATAGGGTTCAAGACCTATGAGGATTATAAAGATGACTGGATCTACGAATGGAATAAGGATATACCATGGGTTGATGAAAAACCATGGACTGACACTGGAGTTTGGACAGAACCAAAACCAGTCATACATACTTGCAAGCCTTTCAATTATAAAACTGGGTGTTTGGAATGGCCAACGTGTAGCTAGAAAGAAGATGGTCACTGTAATGGAGGAAACTTACCTGGAACTCACATTATTGGAAACCAATTACATTATCAAGATTACGAATGGTATAAGGCTTTGGAAGATAGTGAACTTAAGGATGAGGCTTTAAGAAACAAAGCTATCATGGAAGGATTTATCGATGAAAATGATGATAAGTCAAGTTACGAACAAAAGAAATGACAGGACATATATACAAACTATGATGATACTTATGAGATAAATCATAATGATGATGGAAGAAAAGAATTATGTGAGATTTATGAACCAACGGTGTGCACTATCTGAAGATTCGAGATGATCAAGTATTCATTTGGGCAAGACGAGGAGTATGTTGCTATTAAAGAAGATGAAAACGACGATTTGGAAAGAACAAGCAATGATGCATGCCGTGCGTACCAGGAGATCTTTCGTATTATGGACGAAGGATGGATGGTGACTAGAGCAACGTAAAAGGAAGCGAAAGAAAAGTCTAACTTAAAGACTTCGCTGTAAACAAAAGTGCTTCCCAGGAGACAACCCGGAATGTTATTTAATATTGTTATCGAGTCTGTCTTCCCAGCCATCAATACGGCGTATCCGCCCATACCATACGGCGTATTGAATGTCTAGACGTTATCAGTCTTTATTTTTCATGCACTTTAAAAACATTATTGTCAGTTCTGTGAATACGCCATATTCATTAACTTGATACGCCGTATCCACAGTCTGACCCGTATTTAGTTTGTTTAGTTTAGTTTAAATTAACCGTAGGTACCAAGATAGGAGTGCACTTGTTTTTGCTATATTTTACACAGGACCTCGTGAAATAAATATCGACGAATATTGGTGGAGAATTTACGAATCTGGAAATCTTGAAGTGTTGGAGTCTTGAAACCTCAAGACGGCTGTTCAACACGAATTCTTGCTAATAAACGCAACTTGGAGAATCTACCGAGCAAATATCAGGGGAGTTTCTCATTCTAGTTCTTTTTAAATTCCCGTATTTAATGTTTTATATACAACGAGGACGTTGTATAATTCAAGTAGGGGGATGGAATTAGAATGTTTACTTGTCCTAATTTTCACAATAAAAAGGCTTAAATTATGCTCAAATTTAAAAAAAATTCAAGCATACTTTTGTGAAATTACATGTTACATAACCCGCACACAATAACCCTTGTTAGATATTGTGAGGATTTAACCTTTTCATTTCCAAATGTTTACCCAAATTCCACAAAATATGGTGTGCTGGTGATGTTGTAGACTTTAGAACTTGGCTTGGTATATCTATTCGAGACCAAAATAATGAGTATTATGGATTTAATTAGAGTAACTTGTTTAAATTGGTAAATCTTAGGATTACAACCAAATCGCCTTTACATGTTACTTATTAACTAACTACACCGGTAAGTTAACCTCCCGTTAAACCCTTTCCCATTCTCATCTTTAGAGTGATGATCCACTAGAACAACCCGTAGAGCCAATCCTTTAGGAAATTACACCAACTATTTGTTTCGTTACACCATTACACCTTAACCTACCCTGTTAGATTAAGTTTAATCTACAGTTGCTAGTTGCTTAAAGTGTAAATTTTATATTTCCCGAGTCTTGTGTCATTTTCTATCTTTGGCGCGGTTGGAAATTTGCACAATGCAAATGTATATTAGTAGTCAAAACTCATGTGATTTTAATACTGTCACAATTATTGGTGAATCCGAAGAACGAAGAAATTACCGAAGGAATTACCCGAAATTATTATGATCGTGAATATAGTGAAACTACACCGAGATTTGAAGTTTAGTTAGCAACAAAAAAATTGAAAAAATGAGAAAAAAGAGAGAAAAAGAGAAGGAAAGTTTGAAGATAATCGTTTCGCAAAGAGCATTATCGAAGAAATTACACGAAGGATCAATTATTCGTTGATACATCAAAGAAAATCAACGATGTAGAGTATAGTACAAAGTGCAAGATATCGCCACTTAACTTGTAGAGTATATAAAGTTTTGGCATGATTAGGAAGTTGATCATTACGGGAACGCTAACTTAGGTTGTTGTTTTTGATCTATGATCAAGATGTTGTAAATAGTTGTGTCTTTGTCATAATAACGGTCGGGGGAAATAAGTGTCTGGCAACTTGTATCTTAGTCTTAATCTATTTGTTTCTTGATTTTTATTTAACAGCAATTTACTTCCCTCTCACCTAATGATTAGCCGTTGGTTTTACTAGAACGTGGATGTGATCGAGCGTGTATGTCTATCCTGGCGATTCGGGTGTGTATGCATGTCTCATCTGCCTCATTGGTTTATGACTTTTGGTGAAAGTTAGAAGGTTCCTACCCTAAATTACTCTACTAGTCCTAATCTTTAGCTTTTTCAAAGTGGTAATGAGCAGTTGCATATATCTATCTCGGCAATTCAGGTGTGTATGTGTGGTCTTTGTCGCCCTCCTGGAACATTGGTATCGATGAAAGATTAGTTAGAGGAATCAATCGTAAGCCTTTCCATACAAAAATCTATATTTACCTTTATAAACTTGTTACTACTTGGCTTTAGTAGTGGAGATGTGTATCCTTGCCAAGCTTATGATAGAATACTCATCACGACCGAGAAATTGAGCGAATTAGTTACATGTTACCACATAGATTAGTTGAGTGATTTGAGTGTTTTCATCTTCCTATTTCGTGAGGTGTTTGGTTATGTACTTGTAATAGATCGAATTAATGCTTTAACGAAAAATATCCTTAGGGATACATTTTTGTAAACTTCTAAAGGCTACTTGAGGACAAGTAGGATTCAAGTGGGGGGATATTTGATGACATCAAATAACGTCTATTTTATGGCTCATTTTATCCCATGATATGAAACCCATTTTTGTTAGTTATTTGCAAAGAATTGTTACTTAATCGTTTTAGATTTGTGAATTGTAGTTAATGTTTGGAGTAATTGGTGAAAGATCGCAAAAGGCGCCGCAGTCGGGAGCTTAACCTGAAGATATTTTGAAGATCTATTCTGAGGGACCAATACGCCGTATCCATCCAAGAAGTTATGGCGTCTCCGTAGCCTGCCACTCACCAAGACCATAGAAGAATTCAGACATATACCCCTTATCGAGAGGATCAATACACTGAATTTTTTTTCAAGTTATGGAATCAATATAATCTTTGGAAGGTGTCATACATGGTCCTACTTGTAAGGACAATGCCCAAATACGTCGTATCCAATACTTGGATTATGCCGTATTCAAACCCGACTTCCTAGGGACCTTATTAAATAGAAACTCAAAAAATGAGTTTTTAAGGTGTGCTAAAAATCATATTATCTCGAAACCTAAACTACAAATGTTGATGTATAGTGAGAAAAAGAGTAAAAGAGGTCGGCAAACGTCTTAATTACATAGGAGACATCGTGTAATTCCATATACTTTTTTTTTTTTTTTGTATTCGTTTAGGTTTTTGGTATAATTCTCTAACTCGGTTAGTTTAATTGGTTAAAATTCTTATTTGTATTTGATTATGATGTTTGAAGGCTATTTCCTTTGGGTATTAGGCCATAATTATGAAGATTTGAATGTTTTGGTATTTGTTTATTTCGATTTTTGATTTACCTTTGAGTGCTTGTATATGCTTATCAATTTTTTACTGTTTACGCGCTTTTTATGGGACCTCTATCAATCAAACTAGATTCCTAAAGTGAACCAAGAAGATCTAAGAGTCTAGGATGCTCCACCATGATAGTATAATTTATACATCTAGAATAATAGTTACACAGAATATGGTCTTCTTAGTCTGTGTTCTAGGATACGCTTTCAGGCTTAATAGTTAATTGATATTGCACGATCGGTTTATTGATCGTGTTGGACTAGCAGGTGGAACTAGATAAATCAACAAATCACATTCTGATTCCATTAGATAGTTGGCTAGTGATACTTAGTGTATATATTGCTATTAAGCGGAGTGGTTTATTAAGCGGTAAGTGGGTAAAGTCTCTATGAGGTAGGGTTTAACAAGATCAACATTGCTTTAATCCCTAAGAGATATTATAATTGGCAAATTAGGATGCTTTATACGGATGCTTTAATTATGACAGAATTAATGTGTCTAGGTCTTAGGATGATGTAATGCCTAAGTCTTAAGAATGACATGCCACCTCGAGAGAAGAAATCATTGCACTTAATAAACAAACCAACGTTTCAATCAGATTAATAATGGTTAATACAGTTTTCTTATATATGGTTCAACTACTCTTTTATCTTTTGTCTATTAGCCTGTGTGGGTAACAATGTCTTGAATTGATTGTAGTCACCAACCAAACCGTGCCAGTCTCTCAGGCTGAAAACCCCCTTTTCCCATTAGAATTAGGATTTAGACTGACATAGGTTTAACATAAGTTTAGATTAGAATAGAATTAACATAGATTAGTTAACCAAGATATTAATTAAATTTATATATTTAACCTCTCTTTAAGTGTTCGACACCCTACTTACTACGAAACTACTACTGATCGGGTACACTGCCTGTAAAAGTGTTTTTTTGGTTTGTCGGCAAAATATAAATTAAAACTTGAATCATCTTAAATCAACCACACACTACAACACATCAGTAGTATTGTCTCTCCTTATCTCATGAAGCATGTAGTGTGACTTATGGATTAGTTATCTTGTATTAGTTCTAGTTTTATCTTATGTTGTATGAATGTATTCCTTGCATTTGCTAATGTATGAGTTTCTTGAATTTAATGTTATGATTAAAAGATATTGGTCTTGCACTTGTACATCTAACTTTATTTTGTAGCAAACAATTTTCATAAGATCGATCCTTTGGTGCCCCGAACAAGGGGGAGCATACATCAAGGGGGAGTCTTGATATCATCGATTTCTTTCTTTCTACAACTACTCGACGATTATCCTTTTTGGATTCGACAAAAAGGAGGAGAAATGAAACAAAACTCATTAATAATATGTAACTATTAATTTTATCCAAAATGAGTTTATATTTTGTCATCATCAAAAAGGGGATATTGTTAATATAAAAAATGTCTAAAAACGTTATTTATATTTTTTGACCTCTCAACGTTTTGATAATAACAAAATGTAAAAACATTTACGATAAAATTAAACGTTTACAAATTATTAATCGTAAAATTCCAGTTCTAAGAAAATATTTTTCTCTTATCCATTATATTTTCACAAAAGAATTTCACAAAATTAATTATACAAAATATTTTCTAACTAAAAAAAGAGTTTTATTAAAAACTTAAAATTTGAAATTAAAATTTTCTCCCCAAAACGGAAGCTTCCATACCAGATACAACATTCCCCACAAAAATACAAAAAATGGAGCATTGTGTACTGGGCGACCCCTTTATAGGCCTGGCGGCCCCTTTATATATCTGGGACCGCCAGGACCGCCCCCAGTGACTATTGGATTTTTCTGCCTATAAATACTGCTTCATTCCTTGCAGAAAATTAGACCTCTTTGCCTGAAATTTTCAGATAACTTTCTCTCTCTAAAATCTTCTTTCTCTCTCTAAATCTCTTGACCACTAACATTCTTAGATCTTGTTTCGAGTGATCTAATCTATTCTTCTCATATCTTCCCTCTCATTCAAGTGCAAGAGAAGAACATTCGTATTCGCCAAGAAACCAATTGTTATTTAGTGATCTCTCTTCTTTTCTTCTAAGTACCAAATCTCAATTGTAATTATCTTGTGTATTTGTGTGATTTGGATTATGTGTAAATACGATAGTGTAGATCTAGTGATTGTGTATTGATTATGAAGTGGTAGATTGGTTCTAGCTAAGATTAGGACTCGACATTTAGCTTAGTGTCGGAAAATAACTTAAGCGACGTGTAAACAGTTTTCTACGTCTAAGGGAGCTTGTTGACATAGTGAAATCTCGAGTAGGATACTCAGGGAGTGAAGCAGGGCGAAGAGGAGTTTCGTAGCCAAACCACAATAAAATCTTAGCGTCTTGGTTTAATTGTTCCTTTCCTTATCTTTCCGTATTATTGTCATCGTTATTTAGCTTTAGTTTAGATTGTCATATTATTTGTTCATATTGTGAATTGGTTAAACATACAACTCGAATCTAAATATTTTGAAAGCTAACTTTTAAAACGTAAAACGAACCTGTAAACTATTCAACCCCCCTTTCTAGTTTCCACATTCTTACTTTGGTTATCTTGTTTGTTTTATCTGTTACGTTTGATCTTTGTATGTTTTACATATTTGTTTGTCTATTGTTTGTTTGTTTAATCTGTCATCATGGCTGGTGCTAGTGGTTCTAATGTTGTTGATTCTATTAATAATTTAGATGTTGGTAATCTTTTGCATGTGCAAAATAGTGATAATAGTTATACTACTCTTTTTCTTTTTAAGCTTCTTGGTACTGAAAATTATAGAATTTGGTCTGGTGCTATGAAATTAGCATTACAAGCTTGGAATAAATATGATTTTGATGGTACTTGTGTGAAAGAGTCTTATGCTACAAGTCAAGTATTGTCTGCTCAATGGGATAGATGTAATGTAATGGTTTTGACTTGGATTATGAATGTTGTATCTCAAGATGTTTATATGGGTTTGGTGTATTGATGTGTCGTTGTGTAGGTGTTATCTATGTATCAAGTTTTAGTATTTATCTAATGCTGACTATACCTAAAAACAACATTTTAACGGGCAGTGTACTCGGTCAGATTCAGTTTCATGGTAAGTAGGGTGTCGATCACTAAGAGCGAGAGTGTTAATCTTAATTCTATTAGTATTTTAGTTATCTAATTTAAACCTTAAACTAATGTAAGGGGGGGTTTCAGTCTGAGAGACTGACACGGTTTTGTGTATCTAACCTAAGGTTTTGATGACAAGTAAAGCAATAAACACACACAAGAAGACAAACAAACGATAGAGAAGCGGTCGAGAACTAATGTAAGGAAAACGTATCAACCATGAATAATCCGATAAAACGCAGGTTTGTTTATTTAGTGCAATGATTGTCTTATCTCGAAGGGCATATCATTCCTAGACTTAGGCGGTACTTCTTCCTAAGACCTAGACACGCTAATTCTGTCACAATTAGACGCATCCGCATAAAGCATCCTTATGTTGATTATAATCTATCTTAGGATCTAAGTAATGGTGCTCTTACTAAACCCTAGCTCATGGAGACTTTACCCACTTACTGCTTAACGGCTCTTTATATACTAGTAGTCCACTGTCCGAGTCCTTACCAATGGAATAAGAACGTACTCGTTGATACCAAGGTCACCTTATGGCTCAACTAAGCTCACTAATCTAAAGGCAAAGATAGGTCAATATTTGTGATCCTATGATTCTAGATATATAAATTGCAATATGGAGAGCTATCCCGGACTCTTAGCCTACGCCCAAACAACACCGAAGTTGCAACGCATTAAATATGTAGGACTAGACCTAGTTGAATGATAGGTCGCATACTTAAGCACGTAAACGAATATAAATTGATAAACATAAACAACAATCAATGATAAATTAAGCAATCAAGATAAACAAACCAAACATTAGATCTTCATAAACATGGCTAGCACCTAAAGGTATCAGCCGATAGTCATTGTAAAAATACACACGGTTTGATATATGAACGATTAAAATAAAGACACCTTAATCAAACGCGTATTCGGTTGCACGAAGATTACAAGAGTTTTCCTATGATCTTGAGGCTCTTTTCTGACCTTATATGCTCCTTTATTCGTCTCTTAGTCGACTTGGTGGTTTAGGGATTCACTTGCATACCTAAAACTGAGTTTTGGGTCATCTATATATAGTGGTCTGGAAGTCGGTTCGATACGGCATTGAGAAGCTCAATACGGCGTATTAGATGACTTGGCATGGGCATAAAATATTCCAAAATTCTTACGTAGGAAATTAGATACGCCATATCAAATTTTTGAATACGACGTATTGATCAATACGCCATATCCGATTTCTTGGATACAGAGTATTGACCAATACAGAGTATTGGGGTTTTTGGATACGGAGTATTGGCTGAAAATGTGTTTTTATTGAGTTTTTCAAAGTCATTAGATACAACATATTTGTCTAGAATGATACGGTGTATTTGATGTTAGAATCAGTAACTTTCTCCAACTCTTTGTTTATGCTTCAAAACACGTCATTTTCTCCATCTTTTTCCAAATACTCGATAATTACTGCAAATAACAAATATAAACAATTAAGTAACAATTCTTTGCAATAATTATACAAAATGGGTTAATTACATGGGATAACTGATGCTATAAAATAGACGTTATTTGATGTCATCAAATATCCCCCCACTTGAACCCTACTTGTCCTTAAGTAGCCTTTAGAAGTTTTATAAAAATGTATCCCTAAGGATATTTTCTGTTAAAGCATATTTTTGATCTATTACAAGTACACAACCAAACACCTCACGAAATAGGAAGATGAAAACACTCAAATCACTCAACTAATCTATGTGGTAACATGTAACTAATTCGCTCAATTGCTCGGTCGTGACGAGTATTCTATCATAATCTTGGCAAGGATACACATCTCTACCACTAAAGCCAAGGAGTAACAAGTTTATAGAGGTAAATATGGGTTTTATGATAAGGCTTAGGGTTGATCATTCTACAATCTTTCATCAGAAGTACCACTCCAACAAGGCAGCAGAAGTACACATACATGGCCATAACGACGGAATAGACATGTGTGTTCAATCACATCCCTATTCGAATTTAACCAACGGTTAGGATGAAGAATGATATAGGGTAGGGAACTTCTAACTTTCACTAAAAGTCGTAAACCAACAAGGCAGCTGAGACATGCATACATAGCCGTAATGACAAAATAGACATGCACGCTCGATCACATCCTCGTTCATGTAAAACCAACGACTAATCATTAGGTGAGAGAAGTAAATTGTTGTAAAATAAAAAATACAAAATAAATAGATTAAGGCTAAAATACAAGTTGCTAGACCCTTTTTTCCCTACTGTTACCATGATAGAGACACAACTATTTACAAATGTCTTGATCATAGATCAAAAACAACAACCTAAGTTGGCATTCCCTTAACGGTCAACTTCCCAATCATCTCATACTTTACATACTCTACAAGGTAAGTGGCGATATCTTCCACTTTATACAAAACTTTACATCGTTGATTTATAAGACGTATCAACAAATAATCGATCCTTCATGTAATTCCTTCGGTTCTTGCTTTGCGAAACGATTATCTTCAAACTTTCTTTCTCTCTTTTTTTTTTAATTGTTCTCATTTTTTTGATTTTTTTGCACTAACTATATGCGAAACTCAGAGTAGTTTCACCATCTTCACGATCATAATAATTCCAGATAATTCCTTTGATAATTCTTCGTTCTTCGGACGTACCATTAATTTCGATGGTACTAAAAATACAAGAGTTTTGACTATAATATACATTCCCATTTGCAATGTGCAAATTTTCAACCGCACCAAAGATAGTAAATGACACAAGACTCGGGAAATATAAACTTTACACTTTAAGCAACTAGCAACTATAAATTAAACTTAATCTAACAAGGTAGGTTAAAGTGTAAGGGTGTAACGAAACAAATAATTGGTGCAGTTCCTAAAGGATTGGCTCTATAGGTTGTTCTAGTGGATCTTCACTCTAAAGATGAGAGTGGAAAAGGGTTTAACTGGAGGTTAACTAACTGGTGTAGTTAGTTAATAAACAACATGGATAGGCTTTTTGGGTGTAATTCTAAAAATTTACCAATGTAAACAAGTTACTCTAATTAAATCCATATTACTTATTATTGAGGTCTCGAGTGATATACCAAGCCAAGTTCTAAAGTCCACTACATCATCGGCACACTCATATTTTGTGGAATTTGGGTAAACATTTGGAAACAGATAGGCTAAATTCTCACAATATCTAACAAGGGTTATTGTGTGCGGTCATGTATCAAGTAATTTTCACAAAAGTATGTTTGAATTTTTTTTAAATTTGAGCATAATTTAAGCATTTTAATTATTTTAATGTGAAAAAATAGGACAAGTAAACATTCTAATTCCATCCCCCCACTTGAATTATACAACGTCCTCGTTGTATAGATAAAACATTAAATACGAGAATTAAAAAGAATTAGATGAGAAACCCCCCTGATATTTTCTTGGTAGATTCTCCATGTTGAGTTTTTTAGCAAGATTGTGTTGAACAGCCGCCTTGAAGTTTCAAGACTCCAACATTTCAAGATCTCCAGCTTTGTAAATTCTCCACCAATATTCATCAATATTTCTTTCACGAGGTCCTGCATAAAATTCTTAGAAAACAAATACAATTCTATCTCCGTGTATTCGTTTGGTTAGACTCAAAATAAATACCTAAAACTGTACAGGAAGTCAATACGCCGTATTCATTCCCCAGGATACGTCGTATTGATACTTGTATATGCTGTATTCACTTAATGAATACGTCGTATAGACTATGCTGAAAATAAAGACTGGATAACGTCCAGATAGTGAATACGCCGTATCCATGGGGTTTGGATAAGCCGTATTAGCTATCTGGGAAGACAAACTCGATAAAATTTGAAAATACATTTCGGGTTGTCTCCCGGCAAGCACTTTTGTTTACAAAAAAGTCTTTAAGTTAGACTTGCCCCAATTTAATCCCATCCTTATAAAACAATTTGGGGTCGAACGGGATGCCAAATGGCACATACAAATTCTTGATTAGGAAAATGAATGACATCCCTTTGTTAAGATGATTCCAAGTCATGATATTAAAATTTAATTCCTTGATAAAAATTTCAGTTTTAAAAAACTTATTAGATGTATCATGACTTGTTTCAAAAAGCTTATTTGACCCATGTGCATAGGCACCAACATCGACATTAAATTCATTAGATAATGGTATGACAGACATATCCCCCGAAGAGTGTTCAATATCGATTTTATCATCATCATTGTCCTTATCCGTTTTTGAATCATCGGGATAAATTACGTTAAAAGAAAATAGATCATTAAAGTATAAAACGTTTTGTTCCTTTTCATCACATTCGGACAATGATGTTTCATTGTTCAAATCAAATTCATCGATATGTTGAGGACTTAAAGTGTTTTCAGTTAAGAAATCTGATCTAGACGTTAGAGCATCATTGTAAACAATGGCTGGAAATTCATTCTCAAAATCATTAAAGTAGTCTAAATCATCAAAATAACTTATCGTAGGCTCGGGTGACGGAAACGAAGGCATATTGACTTTATAATTATCATTTTCTGAATCCATTTTTAAATCGTTGACATAAATTATTTTGTAAGAAAATAATTTTTTTGTCATAAATTACCGTGCAATCTTCATCATCAAATTCGTCAAACGATATTCTAAAGTCGATTTCATCATTGTTAAGAGAACTTACCGTAGGCTCACATGGGAGTGCTGCTTCAGATGTTAACGTGTCGTTAAAGACTACAGCTGGGAATTCAATTTCAATAGATCTATAACAACCCATAATTTTCATCAATGTAATTATCCATCTATTAAATTAGATGCACTGTTATATCCATCTATTATATATACAACCTTTTTACAGAGTAATTTTTGCTTTATCTCATTATGCAACGTAACTTGCATCTCTAAAGTAAACGAGCTCACGCAACCTACCTATGCCAATTCTATCTATGTTTATATCATGTAAACATCCTAATATGTCAAGTCTATATCTTAATATCATTTTTACCAAGTACATTACCCATTTAACGTACCATTTACAACGTTATTTCAAAACGAACTTTAAACATTAAACGTTTATATCAAACCCTAATTATATGTAATGTACACATATAAAATGAATGTACAAGTATTCAAGGCATGTGTACAAGTATCATAGCATAATATTTGAATCATACTTCCCTCCAAAACCATGGTACAACACGTTTAAGCTCAATGTACAAATCAATAAAGCACGGATTCAAATAAGCTCATTTTACCACCATTTTTCTTCTAGTTTCTTACCATTACTTAAGCACTAAGTACAAGCTCCTAATGCACAACATTTAAACCCTAATTACCCTAATCCTAAACCCTAATCTACGTCCTAAAACCTAAAACCCTAACCCGAAACCCTAAACTAGTTTTAAAACCCTAATTTCATTTTAAAACCTAAACCTTAAACCTAAACCCTAATCCTAACAATAAAACCTTAATCCTAAACCCTAATCTATCCTAAACCTTAACCCTAACTCGAATTTAAAACCAAAAACCCTAACCCGAACCTAAATTCAAACCCGACACCCCTTTATTTCATTTTTGACCCATTTTAAACCAAGCTAGCATCCAAGCACCACCATGACCTCACTACTACATCACCACCAAGCACCTTACCCACCTCCTTGCCTCCTTGCTTGCTACAATACTTGGTTACCAAGCAAACACCCCCTTCGTCACCTTTCTTGCAAACCAAACCCCCCACAACCCTTCCACCTTGCAAAGCTACACTCCTAGCTCTCCATACTCGTCACCTAGCTGCCCTTAGTCATTCCACTACAACCCTTAGCCACCACACCAAGAAAACTTGGCCACCAAGGGTGTTCGAGTACTATATATACACATACATACACATACTTTCCAAACACACCTAAAATCTTCATCACAAACACAAATGGAGTTCTAAATTAGACCAATTAGGATCAAGAGAAGCCTTAAGAATCGAATTGAAGCCAAGAATCAAGAAAAAGAAGCCCTTGAAGTTGTTTTCTAGGCGTACGAATCCAAATAAGCTCATACGACCCATATAAGCTCAAGTAAGCTCAAAATCTTGTTCAATAAACTCATAATCTATTTTAGAATATTCATAAGACTCCTAAGATCCTATATGAACTCTTGTTAAAGCCTAAAATCCTCAAACCCATGCATTTTTTGTTAAAACCCTAAAAATGACCTGTTTTGATTTTCTAGCTAACGAATCCTTTTTCTAAACTTGTGTTATGTTAGAACATCTTATTTTAGCTTATTTTAATAATCCATGACCTGCAAAACTCTTTTGGATTTCAAAAATATCAAAATTATGAATTTTAGACTTGATTTGCAAATGTTTTCATGCATAGGGGTATATATCGTAACTTTCTGAAATTTATAACTAGAGGGACTGAAAATGTCATTTTCCTAAAGCTATAACTACAAGGGGCTATTTTGCCAAGTTCTAAAGTTAAAGGTTTAAATTACATATACTTTATATATAAAGGACTAAATTTGTAAAAGTTTATAAATCAAGGGTATTTATTGCCATTTTTGCAAACTTAAAAATATAAAATATAATATTTTTATATAAATTATAAAAATATATATTAATATTATAAGACTCAATTTTATTAAAACCCGATACATTTATCGCTATTAATCATCGATCGACGCATTTTAAATCAATTACGTTATAATCTAACATAATTTATCATCGACTAGCTTTTAAAGAAACTTAAAATCTTATTGTATCACGTTACTAGGGAATTTCATGTGAGGGGTTTCATTTGGGTATTTGTTTTGACGAGTTTGCTGGGTTTACGATTTAAAGTTCCCTGGCTCCTCAAACGATACTGCATAACCTCTGAATTATGATAGCCCGAACAGTGATACAATAATTCCATAAATTAATAAATCAAATATGTATGTTAAACTCTATAAAGTTTTCAAACCTAAAAAATAAAACTAAGACTTGACATACTTTTGCCATCAATCATATTTCCCTGTTAAGGTGAGTTCATAGCATCGCATTTTAAATCTTCTAATGTTTTCATAAACCCGCGAGGGGGATACATGTTATAAACCATGAATACGAGTGTTTTTCCAGCTGTATGCTATCCTAATATATTATTGCCTAAGTCCTTACTTTTGCCATTAAGACCCCACTATCATGAGCTGTTAATTACTTTTTGAAGTAAGCGCAAACGTTGTGAATAGATCTATTTAGGACTGAACTCCCCTATTGGTGTACCCGTTCATGGGGTAACCAAACGCACTTCATTTGAATCACTATGCGGGTGTCTGGAAAAGGCACCCGTTGGGGTAACTTCTTGTGATTATTGATTATCTCAAGGTCTCGGTGTCATGAACTTAGGGCAATAATACTGTTTTCTATAATAATTGTACTCATTGCAATTATTACACTTATAGGTGTATAACAACGTAACCTACTATTAAACTTGTATTCAAACTGTTTAACATAAACCTATGAATTTCACTCAACTTTTGTGTTGAGTTTTTAACATGTTTATCTCTGGTAACTGAGCATCTTATGGCATCAGTGGCACAGACTTGAAGATGGCTAAACTGTTATCATTTAAACTTTATATTTCTAGATATTAGGATCTCTCTTTTTGTAAAAACTCTGATGAATAAATGAATGATAACTAAATTTTCCAAAAACATCTCTTTATGAATCGTTTTCTATGATTATGACTATTGTACTATGAAGTAATACCCCAGATTAGCTTCCGCTGCTATATTTTTCAAAATAAGGGTATTATAGATTGGTATCATAGCCACAGTTATAGAGAACAAGGTTGAAACCTTAACTATAACTATGTTTCTTTTTCTATTCAAGAAAGTCCTCCGTGCTACTATATCTCCCTAATAGTATGTAAAGTATATAACTATTATACTATTATATAAATAACTTATGTTATTTACTGTTGGGTTGTTAACAGAGTGATGTCTTCTACCAACCACCCTACTTTCAATATTGAGGATACTTTTTCCTCTAACTTTCTAGACTATATCCCGGCTTCCCCGGACTATGTCCTAGCTTCACCGGGAAATACTTATTCTAGCTCTTCAAATAACTCATTTGGTTTAGTTCCAAAAGCTTCACCAACTCTTTCACTTTTTCATGATGACCCATATATGAAGGTCATGTAAGCATATTATGCTAAAGAATCACCTATTCCACCACCAACTATTGTTCTTTCATCTTCAATGCTATCTCCAATGTTTAATTCTCAAGAATTCTTTCTTCCTAAGGAATTATTACCACTTAAGAAACGAGGCTGTGACCGATCATCCTCCTCTACTTCTGACCTACCTCAAGCACTTGAGATAGGAGAAAGCTCTCGTAAGACAAGTCTGGAACGTCACGAGGAGCAAACTGAGGAAATTTTGAATCACCTAGATGAACTCTCTCTCGACCGCATTGAGCACATAGAAGACAAAATAGAAGGTCTTGGAAAAGGTCGGGTAATCATACAACAAGATTTTGACAATCAGGAAGCTGAACTCCGAGAGTCTCGTACTCAAATTGCTAAACTTCAAAGAAAGCAAACAGAAAATAACAACAAGATTGCTCTGGCTCGCTTCAGGATTGCTATTCTAGAACAAATCATCGAAGATATCCAGGTTCATCACCAAGCAGATAAGGAAAGTCTTCTGGATGCAATCTATGAACATAAAAATAGCTAGGAAGGACCATCGGACTACTAGATTAGATACTAGTTATAGCTTTTGATAGAACCTAGCTACGGGATGTGTGGTATAAATAACAACACTTGTCAAATTTTGACTATGTATAGTACAAAGGCAAGTTGTTTATGATATAATACAATGGTGATCCAGTTATACCTTGTTGTTTCATATTACCGATTTATATTATTCATCCTATATCTAAACATGGAGATAACGATACACGATAAATTTTAATAATATGCATCATTATCTTTGTCTTCATCATTATGAATCTTACCGTGACCCTTAGAAAATAAACTAATAAGTTAGATGCTTGTTAGAATTCATATCAAATAAGTATTTATGATTTCAATATCACTATTGTTAAAAATGCTTAAAGTTCAAAAATAAGCATTTCATTTTAAGCATTTTAAGACTTAGGATATCATTCTTATTACGTGTTGTCTTATGTTGATAGAATGCCTCCCAAAAAGACATCAACATCTAAAGCACCAGCCATGAATCAAGCTACCATCAGGAAACTAGTTGCTGATAGTGTTACCGCAGCTCTGGAAGCACAAGCTGCAACAATGGCAAATGCTGACAATACCAATAAGAATACCGAAGAAAGAGAAGCTCCTGTAGCAAGGAAATGTAGATACAAAGAGTTTATGAGCTGCCAACCTATCAACTTCAAAGGTTCAGAAGGAGTTTTTGGACTTATCCGCTGGTTTGAGCGAACTGGATCAATGTTTTCCCGTAGCAACTGTACCGAAGACTGTAAGGTGAAGTTTGCTACTGGTACTTTAACTAAAGAAGATCTATCCTAGTGGAATTCTTTTGCCCAACCTATTGGGATAGAAGAAGCTTACAAGATTACATGGGTTAAATTCAAGAAGTTTTTGATAAAGAAGTATTGTCCTCGAACTGAGGTCCAGAAGGTGGAAGATGAATTTTACCATCTGACTGTGAAGGGGAATGATCTCAAGACATATGTGAGAAGATTCTAGAAATTGGCAAACTTGTGTCCCACTATGGTGCCAGATTATGAGAAAATGATGGAAGTTTTCATTGGGGGATTGCCTCGAAGTATTGAAGGAAATGTTACCGCCTCTAAACCTCAAACTCTAGAGGAAGCCATTAATATAGCCCAGAGGCTAATGGATCAGGTAACAAAGCACACTTTAGTGCAAGTATCAAGTGATCACAAATGAAAGTTTGATGACAGAAGAACTTTCAACAACAATAACTACCTAATACCAACACCAACAACCGCTACAATAATCACCAACCACAACAAAACAGAAGATAGGAAACCTTCAGGTCTTATGCTGTCACTCCAACTAAAAACAATAGGTATACTGGAAACCATCCCTTATGTAAGAAATGCACTCTGCATCACATAGGACCTTGCACTGTCAAGTGTAATACTTACAACAAGGTGGGCCATCTGACCAAGAACTGTAAAAATAAAGGGCCAGCCACTAGAAGTAATTTGCTACCGGTGATAGTTACTTGTCATGCTTGTGGAGAGAAAGGGCATTATGCAAATCAGTGCCGAAAGACCACCACCAACAATGCCCAGGGAAGAGCCTACATGCTGAGGGATAGGAATGCTCACCAAGACCCGAACGTAGTCACGGGTATGTTCCTTCTAAACCAACATCTAGCTAGAGTATTATTTGATTTTGGAGCCGATAAAAGCTTCGTATCCATATCTCTTGCCTCTATGCTAAATATTCCACCCATTACAATAGATACCTTTTACAATATCGAAATGGCTGACGGAAACCTAGTAAGCACAAACACCGTTATTCAGGGTTGCACCCTGACCTTGTTAAACCAACCTTTCAAAATTGATCTTATGCCAATCAAACTCGGTAGTTTTGACGTCGTCATTGGTATGGATTGGTTATCCAAGTATCATGCTAGAATTATCTGTGATGAGAAAGTCATCCACATCCCAATCAAAGGTGAAACTTTGATCATCCGAGGTAATCAAAGTAAAACCTGACTAAGTCTCATATCCTGTATAAAAACCAAAAGATATATATCTTGAGGTTGTCAAGTTTTCATAATCCAAGTAATGGAAAAGAAGTCAGACGAGAAAAGACTAGAAGATATCCTAGTAGTCAGAGAATTCCCAGAAGTTTTTCCTGAAGATCTACCTGGCCTTCCTCCCGTTCGCCAAGTACAATTCCAAATCGATCTAATTCCAGGAGCAGCACCTGTATCCCGATCACCCTATAGATTAGCTCCTTCAGAAATGCAGGAACTATCTAACCAACTTTAAAAGTTATCAGATCGAGGTTTTATCCGACCAAGTACTTTGCCTTGGGGAGCTCCTATCTTGTTTGTCAAAAAGAAAGACGGATCTTTCAGTAAAGAATCGTTACCCATTACCCAGGATTGATGACTTATTTGACCAACTTCAAGGTTCGAGTGTCTACTCGAAGATTGACTTAAGATCAGGCTATCATCAACTGAGAGTCAGGGATGAAGATATTCCTAAGACTGATTCCAGAACAAGATACAGACACTATAAATTTTAAGTGATGCCATTTGCTTTAACTAACGCACCTGTTGTATTCATGGATCTCATAAACCGTGTGTGTAAACCATACTTGGACAAATTCGTAATAGTGTTCATCAATGATATTCTCATCTACTCTCGTAACAAAGAAGAGCACGCAAATTATCTAAGAATAATCCTAGAATTACTCAAGAAAGAGAAGTTGTATGCCAAGTTCTCCAAGTGTGATTTCTGGATTCCCCCCCCCCCCTAAATTGATTTCTGGATTCGTATTGTGCAATTTTTAGACACTTAATTGATAGTCAAGGACTTCATGTTGACCCCGCCAAGATTGAAGCAGTTAAGAATTGGACATCTCCTACTACACCCACAGAAATACATCAATTCTTAGGACTCGCTGGTTATTATCGGAGATTTATCAAAGATTTTTCGAAGATCGCAAAGTCTTTGACTGAATTAACCCAGAAAAACAAGAAGTATATTTGGGGCGAAGACCAAGAGTCGGCTTTCTAATTACTAAAACAGAAGCTTTGTGAAGCTCCAATCTTAGCATTACCAGAAGGAAACGATGATTTTGTTGTTTACTGTGATGCATCCCATCAAGGTCTGGGAGCGGTGTTAATGCAAAGAGAGAAGGTTATTGCATATGCATCCCGACAACTCAAGCCTAATGAAGAAAACTATACCACTCATGATCTAGAATTAGGAGCAGTTATGTTCGCTCTTAAAATTTGAAGACACTACCTATACGGTACAAAGTATACTGTGTTCACTGATCATAAAAGTCTTCAGCATATCCTTGATCAGAAAGAGTTGAACATGAGACAACGCCGTTGTTTAGAATTACTTGCAGATTATGATTGTGAAATTCACTACCATCCTGGAAAGGCAAATGTTGTAGCAGATGCCTTAAGCCGGAAGGAACGAATCAAACCACTTCGAGTTAGATCATTAATTATGACCATTCATCCAAATTTACCCTCACAAATTCTTAAAGCTCAAACGAAGATCAAGGAAGTAAACAACAAGGCTGAAACTTATACGGATGGATAAAGCTTTTAAAATAAGTCCTGATGGAACTCGTTGTATTAAGAACCAAATCTGGTTACCACTCTTTGGTAATCTGAAAGAATTGATAATGCATGAGTCCCATAAATCAAAATATTTCATTCACCCGAGTTTTGACAAGATGTATCAGGATCTTAAGAAACTCTATTGGTGGCCTAACATGAAGGCAGTCATCGCTGAATATGTTGGCAAATGTTTGACATGTTCTAGAGTTAAGGCAGAATGTCAGAAGCCATCCGGCTTACTGGTTCAACAAGAGGATTCTATGTGAAGTGGGAAAGAATAAACAGGATTTCATACAAAAACTTCTATTGCTGCTATGATGGGTTATAGAGGAGGAAGTGGGGGATGAGTAAGAATGAGAGGTTTAGGGTCCTATTTATAGTCGAATGGCTCCTTGGTGACCAAGGGAGCTTAGAGATCTGATTAGGACATGTATAAGAGCTAGAGGGTTATGTGTAGAAGCTACATGATGAGTTGATAGGGCTAGAAACTTTAGGGCCAAAGGAGAAGATGTGGCCAATTTTCTAACCATGTGATGGGTTAAGTAGCTTAGTAAGATACTTGAGATGAAGTAGCATGGTCACCAAGGTGCTTGGTTGCAATATAAATTCTTGAAATGGGTCAAAAAGAAAGAATGGTGTATACGAGTTCAAGTAGGGCTTGAAATGGGTTTTCTTGTTTATTTTTTGAGTACATTTGATTAGTAATGATAGATTAAGGATCACAAGACTTTTATTAAGGATTATTAACAAGAATTGATAGGTGTTTCGAGTTTAAAATGGGCAAAAACAAATAAAATATGTCGCGGGTCAAATTAGGGTACACGTAGGGTTTTTCGACTTTAATTCGTATATAATTGAAATGAAATGATGAAATGATGATTGTATATGATTAGTAATGTTGTAAAATAAGTTATTACAACTTATTTGGGTAGTGGTTGAAGTTTAAAATGGATAAAAATCAATAAACGGGTCACGGGTTACTATTTAGCTTGGGTTAGGGTTTCTGAATTTGGTTTCTTGTAATTTCATGAAATGAGGATGAATATGGATTGCAAATGAAGTATATGACTTGCTTGTAACTTGTACTTGATAGATTATACAAGATTCCTTGGGAAAACAGAGGTAAAACGGCTATTTTGGATGTCGTGCATTAATGACTTGTACGTTATGCTTTAAAGGACTTGTACCTTATTTTGGAGGGAAAGTATATTCAAATGAGATGTTATATTACTTGTACATATGCTTTAGTAGCTTGTACATTCACTTTAGATGTTAATTCTTCATGGAATTAGGGTTTAGAGGTATACGATAATGGTTTAAAGCCTGGTTTGATATAACGTTGCAAATGGTACATTATAAGAGTAATGTACTTTATAATAATGATATTAAGATATCAACTTGATATGTTATGATGTTTGCTTGACATATAAATAGATATAGATGGCATAGGTAGGTTGCGTGAGCTCGTCTACTTTAGTTATGCAAGTTACATTGCATAGTGAGATATTGTAATGCAAGTAATGTAATAAAGTGAAAATTTTCCCCGTACAATTGTGATCATAATAAAATAGGTTGATTTGAACTTGATGAAAATTTCAGGTTGTTATATCAGGGTATTTGATGAGGTGTCATTTTATACACTATTTCGGGGTCATTTAACCCTTAAATCATGTAAATACGCCCAGATTATTTGATTAATCGTTTGTTTTTAGGTTTTTAGCACTTGGATGGCATTTAGAGGAAATACACATGACTTGGGCTCATTCAGAGAAGAAACGGACAAGACTACGGACCCACACCAAATCTCTTGAAATTGTGCATACAGAGTATGGAGACGGCGTCGCAGGCTTCAAGCAACACCGTCGTGATCTATCTAGTGATGACGTCAAAAAATTGACGACGGCGTCAGGACGTAACCGACTTAAATCAGACCTAGAAGATTCCATCTTATGACGGCGTCGCAACTACAACTCGACGCCGTCGCAGCAATTTCTCTATATATACAAAACCGAATTTATGGTTTTGAGTGTGTAACTTTGTATAACTTTTAGGAGCCGAACCCTAAGTACTTTATCAGCTTTTAGGCCGTATTTAGGGCTTAAAAACCCTATTGTAACTGACCTTAATCCATGTTTTAATCAAGTAAGATTGTTTATCTTTAGTCATTCAATACGTCTATGAATTGTTTGTTTGATCTATGTTCTTGCTTCCTTTATAACATGTTAGGCTAAACCCTCCATTGTATTTACTTATGATTGCATGAAAGTTGGATTGTAGATCCTTTTATAGCTGCTTCTTGTGATGAATGTGCGCGTTAGGCTTTAGAAAACTAGCCATAAGATATTAAATTGTCATAGACGTATAGGGAAACGCAAGTGTAGAAAGGATACCATCTGGTAACAGTCCTCATACCACCTTACCCCCAATATGGTTGATCCCTCTTAAGATATTTCAATTGCATTTAATATACTCTTAGGGGCCTTGTAATAGTGTTCATACTACCTTACTTGTGCGTTGCCTTAACGGAATATTAAATAGACGGCGGGTTCGTGTAATTCGTTCATGACTTAGGAAATACTTACAAAGATCATCACGAGTGTGACAAGGCAACAGGATTAGGAGAAGCAATCTAATGAGCAATGCATGATTAAGTAAATACACTATCTTATCATAAAGTTATCATCACTAGTATAGATTATATTTAGTTTAATAAATTAGTTAATCAACCAACCTCTCAAAACTATTGATTTTACATGCTTTCTATAAAATTTAAAAATACAAAAATAATCTCCGTTCAATCCCGTAGATCTCAGCTAAGCCCTGTTCAAGCCTTCCCAACCTATTCCCCTAGAAAATGATAACAACAACCGAGTCTTGCCTATACTACGCTACAATGATTAGGTACACTGCCTAGGGAGTTGTAAAACTTCTTGTTGAAGTCTTTATGAGACTCGAATCACTTGTGTTTCATCTAAAGGTTCTACCTCCATCAGGATTCCTATAGTCTCTTATACTTCTTTCGGGTAAGTCACGGGCGGTATGTATCCCTCAAATGATGGGAGGACTTGTGGGGTACTTTGTGGGCTTGGATTATCCACCTTATCCCATGTTATGCACCTAGGCATCTCAAACCAATCCTTTTTATTGCCAAACAATTCATTTGTTTGAGCCCTCAAACTTGCTAATTCTTGCTCAGTAATAGCTTTAAAAGGTTTGTCCCACTCTCTTTGTCCCTAGGCAAAATTCTCTATGGTTTCCCATGCTTCTTCAGCACTTAATTCCCTAAGGTCCCCGTCTACAGCAAAGTTAAGGTCTATTTGGGTGTAGCGGTTGACATTATTATAAAATATTTAAATTTGGGTCCAGAAATCGAGGCCATAATGAGGGACTCTTTGGATTAAGTTTTTGAAACGAGTCCACACATCGTAAAGCGATTCATCTTGATGTTGTGGAACATCAAAACATCATTTTGGAAGGTTTTAGCCAAACATTTTAATCTATTTACACTAGAATAACTATACCTATTCAGTTTAAATGACAACTTTATTTACAATATAAACAAGAGGATTTTTACGATCAAAGGAAACAAAGAAAAGATAGACTACGAGAAAGCTAATTGACAAAAATTAATATCTTACTTGATAGGAATCAAGTAAGTAAACCTAAGCTAAATAAAATTCGAAACCTAAGTATTCCCCACGCAGCGGCGCCAAAAACTTGATGTGCGGTTGTTGTAAACTCACAATAAGTTTTACAACTCCCTAGGCAGTGTACCTAACCGTTGTATAGGTTGGGAAGGTTCGAACTGAACGTAACTAAGGTCTAAGGGAATTGAAAGAAGATTATTTTTTTATTTTTGTATTTTATAGAAAGCAATTAAAATATCTGGTTTGAAGGGGTTTTGGTTTTGAGCTAATTAAATAACTAAAATAAATCTAAACTAATGTGTGGAAACTCGTATAGGTAACTAAATGTGTTTACTTAAGGGAGATGATTTGCACACTCCAAAAAGTGATTGGCACACTCAAAATGTGTGTTGTCTTGACATTTATACCCCTACATCATTTAGTGAGTGTGCAAATATTAAGGGTATAATAGTCATGACACACACATTTTGAGTGTGCCAATCACTTTTTGGAGTGTGCAAATCATCTCCCTTTACTTAATCATGCATGATCCTTAGTTTGCTTCTCCTAATTCTATTGCTTTGTCACACTTGTGATGCGATGTGTAAATATTTCCTAAGTCATGAACAAATTACACGAACCTGCCGTCTATGTAATATTCCATTAAGGTAATGCACAAGTAAGGTAGTATGAAGACTATTACAAGGCCCCTAAGAGTACATTACATGCATTAAAATATTTAAAAGGTGATCAACCTAGATGGGTAAGGTAGCATGAAGACTGTTAGCGATGGTATCCTTTCGACACAGTCACATTTCCCTAGACGTCTTCGCAAGCAATTAAGAAGCTAGTTTTCTAGAGCCTAACGCGCATACCCATCAACAAGAAGCAATATAAAAAGGATCTACAAACTAATTCTCATGCAATCATAAGCAAACACTATAAGATCTAGCCTGGCATGTTAAAGAGAAGTGAAGAACAATAATTAATCAGACAACACATAGACATATTGAAAGATTAAAAGATAAAGAACTTCATTGATCAAAACATGACGTTTAGGTGGTTACAAAGGGGTTTGAGAACCTTAAATACAACCTAACTACTGCTGATAATCGTACTCTAATAATGACTAACAAATCCCACAAGTTCCACACTTAAAACCCTAATTATAAGTTTGGATATATAGAAAAATGACCGCGATGGCGTCGCTTTGTAATCCTGACACCGTCACTTCACCGAATCTTCTAGGGTTTCACTATGTCAGTTAAGTCCTGACGCCGCCTTAATTTTAATGACGCCGTCACTTTGATGTGCTGACGCCGTCACAAGAGATTGTGACGCCGTCTCTAGGGGGTCTGTGTGCCCTTTTCTTCTTCAACTTTGGTGTAGAGTTGTAATCTCGTTCGTTTCTTCCCCAAATGAGCCAAAGTCACGTGTATTTCCTCTAAATGCCATCCAAGTGCTAAAAATACAAAAACAAATGATTAAGCACGTATTTTAGTGATATTTACATGATTTAGGGGGTTAAATGACCTTGAAAAAGTGTATAAAATGACACCTCATCATTTTCCTATAGTGGACGAGGTCAATGGGCTATTTGATGAAGTCAGTCACGCACAACGAGAGATGGAGACGATGCATGCCCAAATGGTTGAGGCATGAGCCCAGATGGCTGACATGCAATTTTGATTTGAGAGGAACGGGATATAAGAAGCCGAGAATGAAGCACGCATAAGGGCCTTGGAACTACACTTGAAGTCAGCAAGCAATGGGCAGTAGGATCATTTCCACATGTAGCTTTATTTTTATGTTGTAACCCACTAAGACGAGTAGTACTCAATTAGTATAACTAATAAGACACGTATATTGTTTTCCAGAGTTGTAAACAATGTATCAAGTATTAATACTATTATGTTTGGTTATAATTTTGCTATCATGTAATGTTGATTTATGCTTGCTATTGTTATTAATATTATATCATATGTTCATGTGACGAATTTAATTCGTACGGGACCTCATTATCTCTTGTTACTTCTTGTGATTTTGAAGAAACATGCCGCCAAGAAGACAACCCCTAAGTTCGTCAGACATTGAGCGACTCATAACCTAACGAGTTACGGATGCAATTACTGCCTACGAAACAAATAGAAACATCAGAGCTGGAATTAATGATGGAGTTAGAGCCAGGGATACTCTTGGTGGTGTGGAGAACACAACTCGTGGTTGTCCATATAAGTAATTTATGAAGTGCAAACCTCGCAACTTCAACGGGACTGAAGGAGCAGTTGGATTGATCAGATAGCTTGAAAAGATTGAATCATTTTTTCGTATTTTTAACTCTGCTAAAAACTACAAAGTTAAATATGCTACTTGGACCTTACAAGATGGTGCACTTAATTGGTGGTAGGGGTGTGAATCAAGTCGGGTCGACTGGGTTCGGGTCAATCTGGGTCGGGTCAATTCAGGTTAAGGCTAAAAAAAATACCTGAATCCGACCTTGTTTAGAACCCGGGTTCGGGTCAATTCGGTTTGGGTCAACTCGGGTTCGAGTCTGGGCCGTTTAAAAATTATATAGTTTTAGTGTTTAAACTTGAAAGTTATTAGTATATTATGTAAACTTTTGACGCATTACAAACTTTTGATCATGCATATTTTTCTTATAATCAAGTTGCTAAGTTATTAGTAGATTATGTAAACGTATGAGATCATTAATTTCTATGCTACATTATATTGATACAATTGCTTTTCTAAACAATTAGTTTTAAAACTTTCATGCTTGTTGTAAGTTAGGGAAAATAATTGAAATCTCTTGTAAAGAAAACAACAAGAGAATATCATTGCCAAATAGTTGATACCTTGCATATAGCTAAAAAGTTATATGTGAATGAGAAAAAAGGCACAAGTTCATACCTTGCATTTGCATATAGGTAAAAGGTAAAATTTAGATCGCGACATACAAGTAATAATTGGTACGTTTATTTCTATTTTTATTGATACTACGACACCATTCCTACCATTTTCCTAGTAATACTATGACAATGTCGCTACTAATATAGTAACAGCACAATAAGCTGTTAACATTAAAGAATATGAACATCAAATGAAAAGTTGCTACCATTTAAGAATATGACTATAAAATGACAAGTTGCTACCATTTAAGAATATGAACACAAATGACCAGTTATATATGTAAATGTAATCTAGATATTGGGCTAGTTAACATTTTACATGGGCCTTTCTATATATAAGAATTAGAAAGAAAAAATGATAATATCGAACAATTACATAAGAATTAGAAAGAAAAAAAATCAAACTCGAGTCACTCGGGTTGACCCGAACCCGAGTAAGACACATATATTATACCTGAACTCAACCCTATTTAGAACTCGGGTTAGCCGGGTTAACCCGAATAAGAACATTGACTCGAGTGACCCGACCCAAATAGGATTATTCGGGTTCAGGTCGGTCGGCTTTTTGACACCCCTACTTGGTGGAACGCTTACGCTCAGTCCATAGGGATTGATGCTCCTTACCAGACCCTCTGAGAGGATCTAAAGAAAATGATAACTGAGGAGTATTGTCTTAGGAATGAGTTATAGAAGCTAGAGATTGAGTTTTGGAATTTATCAGTTAATGGAACTGACATCACTGGTTACACCAATCATTTTCACGAATTGGCACTACTGTGCCTAACAATGGTCACCCCTGATAGAATGCTACATGTGGGGACTGATGCCTGAGATTTAGGGGAATGTGACCTTATCTAAGCCAACTACAATTCATAGTGCCATCCGCACGGCTCACAACTTGATGGATAAGGTCGTACGTTAGGGAGCTAGGGTAGTGAAAAGTACTAAAAATAAAAGAAAGTGGGAAGATAACCCAAGAGGGAAATTTTGTCTAGCAACAAAACAAAAGGCACGAAGTAATTAAGGCGTACACTGCTGGGCCACATGTCAAGAAGGGCTATGCTGGGAGTCAGCCTTACTACAACAAGAGCAATCTTCATCACTCGGGTCCTTGTAACAACCCATGTGGAAAATACAAAAAGATCAGTCTCCATAAAAAGGATTGTAGATACCCTACCCCTACAGCAAACCATGGAGCTGCTTTGAGTGTGGAGACAAAGGGTATTTCAAGAAGGACTGCCCAAAACCGAAGAATCAAGGGGAAGAGCTCGTGGGAGAGCATTTGTTTGAGTGTGGGATAGCACAAAAGAAGCCAAGGATTCAGAAGCAAAGCCAAGAAAAGTCAACTCTCAGTCAACTTAAGTCAAAGAAAGTCAACCTTGGGTCAAACAAAGTCAACTCAACAAAAGGACAAATCCCAAATGTTTCATTTCAGTCCCTCCAAGTTTCAAATGTTGCACAAATGGTCCCTTAAACCTTAAATGGGCCTTAAACCCTTAAATACTTTAAACGGATCCAAAATCCCAAAACCCTAAACCCAAATCCCTTTTATAACACTTCAAGGGCCATTTCTGTCATTATTTAAAATCACTTTACACTACACCATCTCTTTACACAAATACAAGGACTAAACTTGCCATTACCCCAAAGTTCAAATATTATTTACCCATTTTAGTTAGAAAAGGCGCCAAGGTGGGTTACTATTCATCATCCCCTCCAATTCACCATCAGTAAAAAACAAAGGGTTTTTTTAAATTGGATGGCAAAATCGATAATTCAAGTGGTCATAAACACAATGGCAGGGACAAATGAGTCATATCAAAGCTCTCATTGGCCAAAGCTAGCAAGGAATCACACGTGGCTATGAAGAAAGCACAAAGAGAAGTGGGATTTACTCTACTATCACTCACACAACTAGCACAAGTTGTC
The DNA here is from genome assembly GCA_026074375.1 of Tanacetum coccineum. Taxonomy (NCBI): domain Eukaryota; kingdom Viridiplantae; phylum Streptophyta; class Magnoliopsida; order Asterales; family Asteraceae; genus Tanacetum; species Tanacetum coccineum. The sequence goes on along the minus strand of BQNB010000486.1, from coordinate 84,680 downwards.
ACATCAAAGGAATGACAGCTTGGCAATTCGTGTGATCCCAAGGAGAGATCCAACGGCTCAAGATCACTCCCTAAATGATTGATGGAATGGATGGTACGGATTGAAAGGAGCGTGTTATGCAAGGGAAGCCTAAAACCTTCAGCAATGTGCTATAAATAGCACACCTCACACACACACATATATCTTTTTCTTTCTTGTAATTTTCTTTTAAAGTAAAATTTAGCTTATTAGTTTTAGTTAAGATGTAATTTTCATTTTTCAATTTCTTGTAATCTGTTTTGATCATTAATAAAAGTTCAATTTAGTTTTCATCACCTTGTTTTCAAATTATAAGCTCTCATTTCCTCAAGTTTAACTTACTCCTACTAATAAGCTTCAAATAAGCTCTCAAAAGCTCTTATAAGTCTATAAGCTCATAAGAGAGCTTAATTCAGTCTAATATCTACTTAAACTTAAAAAAACAGCCTAATGACCTTAGCTTATGGATTTTGGACTTGTGGAAGGGGATTCAATCATGGAAGGAATCCCAAGGACTTATACTAGCTTATCCATTTGGATAAGCTAGAGCTAGTAGATAAGCTCTAAGAGCCTGTTAAGCTTCTGTTAAGCTGGAGCTTGTGGTTAGTTTTCTTTTATATTCCTTTTGTCTTTTAATTCCTAGTCTCAATATTGCTTAAGTTGTTTACTACTTGTTTAAATTTGCTTATTTAGTGCTTAATTGTGCTTATTTTAGTCTCTTTGTGCTTATTAGTTTAAGTATTTCATCTGTTTTAGTTTTAAGCATTTTAGAACTTTATATTTCAATTTCTGTCTAAAAAATCATAAAAACCAAAAATATAAGTAGCATTAGTTGTAGATCTTGGATTTTGGCTTATTTAGTTGTTTAATCATGTTTATTAAGTTTGATTTAAGCTGTTTGAAGACTGGTATCAAGGTTTAGTTAGCTAGATTTCATTTCATAAGCTTTTATCAAAATCTGTCAATCTGCAAAGGGGTGTTTGGAATAAGCCTGTTTGACTTCATAAGTCAAAGGTTATTTGTGATTTCTCTTTGATCAGCTTCACTTTCATGTTTGATTAAGATTTAAGAAGGTTTGATAGTTTAGGTTTAGCTCAAAATCATTTTAAAGCTACTTGAGTTAGGCTGTGCACCAGGGGAGTTTTCCTCTTTTTCTTAGATTGCTTAAAATTGAATCCAAGCTCTTTGAGCTTAATTTGTGTGTGCATTGTGTTTATTCACTCTCAAATAGAGTAAGTAGTGCAGGTGTAACCATTTTGGTGTCCTGCATTTGGATTTTGCCATCTAGCCAAGTGCATCAGTAGGAACCTTATCAGTTCCTACTGCTGTTCTTTTTTGTTCAATTTAGGTTAGATAAAATAGCTTTTAGACTTTAAAACTTAGTATAACCTTAGTTTAGATATAGCTTTAGATAGAATAAGTTTTATTTTCTCATTTCTAGCTATTTCTCTTTAGTAAATTTGCTTTCACAAGTCATAAAAAACTCAAAAAGTCTAAAAAACAGTAGGAATTAGAGAGTAGCTTTTAAATTCAAAACTCTAGCTTATAGGATAGGGTTTTATCATTAATTTTCATAGCTTAATAGTTGTTTAGTTAGTTTTCAAAAGTTTAAGGTCTGAAATAGCTTATTGAGCTATTAAGCTTAATTTGTCTTTGAGTTATTAGAGAAATGATCTAAGCTTAGCTTTTTGAAATCTGATTTCAGTTAGAATTAGGTGCTTTCAGTTCATTTAGCTTTTCAATACTAGCTTCTACATGTTACAAGGATTCTAGAACAGCTTGTATTTTCAAATTTGAGCTTATAATGAAGTTTGTACAAGAATTTTAGTCCAAATAAGCATTTTTGAAGAGCAAATGCCCACTTTCTGTAACAGTGATTTTCAAAAGCTCTTTCTGAGCTTGTTTTTGAGATTGAGCTTATGCTTCTTTCATTAAATTTGCTTAAAATTGTGTCTTTTATAAGATCTAGTATTTAGTTTTTGTAAAAAGTAAAAAATAAAAAAAAAAGTGCAAAAAGGGGTGTCTGCAACCTCGAACCCACGACCTCACTCTTACAAACCCAACGTGTTAACCATCATGCTACAATAGCTCATCCGTCAACCTTCCTTTCTTTTTAATCTTTATACACGTTTTCTTTTTCTAATTTTTAATAAGCCGTAGCTTATTCTAGGGCTTTTACAACTTATTTGTTAAGCTGTATTGTTCCTTTCATTTTTCTAGTAAACTTTGCTTCTTTTTAGATTTTTCCTGATTTTTTGGTAATTTTTCATTAAGTAGATTAATTTTTATCATTTTTCTTAAGTTTAAATTTTTGGAAAATCATAAAAAATAGAAATAATTTTCAGAAAAATATAAAAAATAGTTTTTAGCATTAGAATAAATACTTTTAGGTTTACATTCAGTAAAATTATTTTTACATCTTTTAGATTTTAATTTTGATTTTTAAGCTTTTATTTTTTAATTTTAAAAATAGGATTTTAATTTTAATATAGTTAAAAATAGTTTTCTAAGTTTTTATGTTATTTTAGACTTTTCTAAGTTTAAAAATCATTTTTCTTAATTTTTAGGACTTAATTTGCTATTTTCTAGAATTTAATTAGATTAAAATAGTTTTTAATTCATAATAAATTCAAAAATAATCAAAACAATGTTTTTCTTTTTCTTAAAATTTTCTTTTGTCTTATTTTAGGTTTAAAAATTTAGTTTGCATTTTAGGAGTTAATTTGGTCTTATTTGCTTTTTAGTCGCATTTTATTTGTCCCCGTTATTTGATTTAGGTGTTTAATTGTTTTTGTGTGCTTATTTTAATTGTTGCTTTATTTAGTAGTTGTAGATAATCAAAAATATCTTTTCTCTCATTCAAATCATAATCCGAGCTAAAACGTGGTTTCAATTTTATAAGTCGTTGGGGAAACGACCCGGGTGATCATTCTTCCCGGTTAAATATACGTATTATATATTATATATATCTTTTAGAGTGGGCTTTTCTTAAGGGAGACTTTAGAAAAGTTCTTAATTGCTCTTTTGGAAATATTATTTTATATATATTTTTGCGTATATAAAAATCTTGCATCAAGTTTTTGGCGCCGTTGCCGGAGACTTGTGTTAAAGATTCCTTCGTTTTACGTTTGTTGAATTTGGTTTGAAGATCATTTCGTCCTCGAAAGTTTTATTTTTGTTAAATATTTCAAAAATCCAAAAAAATTAAAAAATATATAAAAAGTAAAAAAATATTTTCTTTTTCTTTTTAGTATAGTTATCATATATATAAAATAAAAAAAATCAAAAATCAAAAATATAAAAAATTATCCTTAAAAAAATAAATAAAATACACAAAGTTGGTAAACGAACACCAACATATAATACCTTCAATTGAGGTATTATCATAAATAAGTTCCGGTGAACTTGCAAAGTTCCCAAATCGAACCAAAGATTTTAAAACTTGCCATTTGTGTCACTTACGAAATACGGCTCACCTTAAGAAGAAATTTTTAAGAGCTACCGTGAAGTAAGTTGATTATTTGGTTTTAAGTTGTCTTCCGTGTATCCGTTTAAAATAGATTGTTAAAAAAAATTCAAAAATTCAAAAATCCAAAAAAATTAGTGTAATTTTTGTTTACTTTTTAATTTCTTTATTTTTAGTGCATGCGCACTCGTTCTCAAGCTCGTAATCGAAATCGTCGACAACAACAATTAACAACGGTTATTGTTGAGGAACCCGAGTTTCCAATGGCCGACAATCGTACCATGGCTCAAATGCTACAAGCTCCCATCGAGGGATACGAAGATGCAATTGTTGTACCAACGATAAATGCAAATAATTTTGAGCTTAAACAAACTTTGATTAATCTTGTTCAAAGTAATCAATTTACGGGTAAACAAGACCCTCATAATCATCTTCGATTTTTCAACAAGGTTACTTCTACGTTTAGACATCCCGAAGTTCCAAATACAACGATTAAGCTTTTGCTTTTTCCTTTCTCTCTCGAAGGTGAAGCCCGGACTTGGCTAGATAAGGAACCACCTCGATCGATTCTAACGTGGGATGATCTTGTCTCGAAATTCATAAACCAATTCTTTCCACCTTCGAAAACAACTTACCTTCGAAATGAAATCACCACTTTCTACCAAAAACCGAATGAAACTTTCAACGAAGCATGGGAACGTTTCAAAGGACTTCTTCGTCAATGTCCTCATCATGGTTTCTCGGAATTACATCAACTTGATACGTTCTACAATTCTTTGAATACCAATGATCAAGATGCTTTAGATTCCGCCGCGGGTGGAAATTTTCTAGATAAGATGCCTCGTGATGGTTTAGCCATTATTGAGAGTAAATCCAAGGTTCGTTATTCAAGAAGTCGTGCAATTGAACCAAGAGTGAGTACGAATGCTCCTCTTTCTACTTCTACACCTTCTAATTCTTTTGAATTTCAACAACTCGCCGCTTCTCTTGAAGACAAAATGGATATTCGAATGAGCCCATTGGAAACTCGGGATTCTTCATCAATAACCGTTGTTAATTGTATTGTCGACAGATTTCGAACTTCTAGCTTGAGAAAGATCTTGGCGCATGCCACTAACAAATAAAGAAATTAAAAACGTAAAACAAAAAATTACACTAATTTTTTTTGGATTTTTGATTTTTGATTTTTTCTTACATTTACTATGTTTTTAACGGATAACACTGTGAAGACAACTTAAAAACAAAATAATCAATTTCCTTCACGATAGTCTTAGAAATTTCTTTCTTATTGTGAGCTTTATTTAGTAAGTGACACAAAATGTCAAGTTTTAAAATCTTTGGTTCGAATTTGGGAACTTTGCAAGTTCACCGCGAACTTTTTTATGATAATTACTCATTGAATGGTATATTTATGTGGTGTTGGATTTATCCAACTTTGTGTATTTTATTTATTTTTTTAAGGATAATTTTTTATATTTTTGATTTTTGATTTTTTTTTATTTTATATATATGATAACTATACTAAAAAGAAAAAGAAAATATTTTTTTACATTTTATATTTTTTTAATTTTTTTGGATTTTTGAAATATTTAACAAAAATGAAACTTTCGAGGACGAAAGGATCTTCAAACCAAATTCAACAAACGTAAAACGAACAAATCTTTAACACAAGTCCCCGGCAACGGCGCCAAAAACTTGATGCAAGATTTTTATATACGCAAAAATATATATAAAATAATATTTTCAAAAGAGCAATTAAGAACTTTCCTAAAGTCTTCCTTAAGAAAATCTCACTCTAAAAGATAAATATAATATACTAATTTATTTTAATTTAACGTAGATGAATGATCACCGGGTCGTATTCCACCAAAACGACTTGTCGAAATTGAAACCACGTTTTAGCTCAATTATGTTTTGAATGAGAGAAAATTTATTTTGATTATCTATAACTACTATATAAAGTAACAATAAATAAGCACACAAAACCAAATAATAACACCTAAATTTCAAAATAACGGGGACAAATACAATGCGACCCTAAAAAGCAATAAGACCAAATCATCTCCTAAAATGCAAACTAAATTTAAAAACATAAAATAGACAAAGATATATTTTAAGAAAAAGAAAACTTTGTTTTGTTTATTTTTTTATTTATTATGAAAATTTAAAAAACTATTTTAATCTAATAAATTCTAGAAAATAGCAAATTAAGTCCTAAAAATAAGAAAATAATTTGTATAAACTTAGAAAAGTCTTAAATTAACATAAAAACTCAGTAAGACTATTTTTAACTAATTATATATTAAATCCTTATTTTTAAAATTAAAAAATAAAGCTTCTAAAAATCAAAATTAAAATCTCTACAAAGGTGTAAAAATGATTTTACCTGAATGTAAACTAAAAGTATACTATTCTTATGCTAAAAACTATTTTTTATATTTTTACTGATACTTACTTCTATTTTTTATGATTTTCCAAAAATTTAAAACTTTAAGAAAATGATAAAAATTACTCTACTTAAGGAAAATTACCAAAACATCAGTGAAAAATCTAAAAAGAGCAAAAGTATACTTGAAAAATGAAAGGAACAATAAGCTTAACAAATACTGTTGTAATGCCCTAGGAATATGCTACGGGTACTTTATAAAAATTAGAAACAAGAAAAAACGTGTTATAAAGCATTAAAAAGAAAGGAAGTTGACGGATTGTATGAGCTAGTTGTAGACATGATGGTTAAACACGATGGTTTGTAAGAGGTGAGGTCGTGGGTACGAGGTTGCAGACACCCCTTTTGCATCTTTTTTTTATTTTTTACTTTTTACCAAAAACTAAATAATAGCTTCTTATTATAAGGATCACAATTTTAAGTCAAATTTTAATGAAAGAAGCATAAGCTCCAATACTCAAAAACAAAGCTAGACTGAAAGAGCTTTTGTAAATCCTGTTACAGGAAAGTGGGCATTTGCTCTTCAATAAAAAATGCTTATTGGATCTAAAATTCTGTGTACATACTTCATTATAAGTCTCAAATTTTGATTTACAACTGTTCTAGAATCCTTTGTAACATGTAGAGTAGTATTGAAAAGCTAACATGAACTGGAAATGCACCTTAATACTACTGAAACAGATTTCAAAAGCATATTTAATACTTAGATCCATTTCTCTATAAATCCCAAAGATCAAGTTAAGCTTAATAGCTCAATAAGCTATTTCAGACCTTAAACTTTTGAAAACTAACTAAACAACTATTAAGCTATGAAAATTAATGATAAAACCCTATCCTATAAGCTAGAGTTTTGAATTTAAAAGCTACTATTTAATCACTACTATTTTGTTTTGAATTTTTGATTTTTTATGACTTGTGAATGCATATTTACTAAAGTTGAGAAATAGCTAGAAATGGAAATAGAACTTTTTTATCTAAAGCTTTATCTAAACATAAGGTTATACTAAGTTTTAAAGTATATTGCTTTTTAATCTAACCTAATCTGAACAAAAAAGAAAGCAGTAGGAACTGTTTACGGTTCCTTATTGAGGCACTTGGCTAGATGGCCAAAATCCATATGCAGGACACAAAAATGGTTACACTGCTCACTACTTACATTATTTGAGAGTGTATAACACAATGCACACACAAATTAAGCTAAAAGTCTTGGATTAAATTTTATGCAATATAAGAAAAAGAGGAATACTCCCCATGGTGCACTAGCCTAACTCAAGTTGCTAAAAAGATTTTGAGCTAAACCTAAAACTATCAAACCTTCTTAATCTTATTCAAACATGAAAGTGAAGATGATCAAAGAGGGGAAATTCACAAATAACCTTTGACTTTGAAGTCATATTATAAGGCTTATTCCTTTACACCCCTTTGAGATTGACACGATTTTGATAATACGCTTATGAAATGAAATGAGCTAACTAACCTTGATACCAGTCTTAAACCGCTTTAATCAAAACTATAAAAAAAAATAAAACATATAAAAATCATGGGGGGAATAATTATACAATCTAACTTAAGCCAAAATCCAAGATCTACAATACTAATGCTACTTATATTTTTGGATTTTTTGTGCATCTTTTTTAGACAAAATTGAAATATACAGATTCTAAATGCTTAAAACTAAAACAGATTAATTACTTAAACTAATAAGCACAAAGAGACTAAAATAAGCACAATTAAGCACTAAATAAGCAGATTTAGACAAGTAGTAAACAACTTAAGCAATATTGAGACTAGGAATTAAAGGACAAAGGGAATATTAAAGAAAGATAAACCACAAGCTCCAGCTTAAACCGAAGACTCTAACAGGATCTTAGGGTTATCTACTTTGCTCTAGCTTATACAAAATGGATAACCTAGTTTAAGTCCTTGGGATTCCTTCCATGCATTGAATCCCCTTTCACAAGTCCAAAATCAATAATGCATTAGGCATTTGGCTATTTTAAGTATAAAGTAGATATTAGACTAGAATTAAGCTATCTTATGAGCTTTACACTTAAAGAGCCTTTTGAGAGCTTTTTTGAAAGCTTTTTTAGTAGGGTGTAAGTTAACTTGGGGAAATGAGAGTATTAATTTTGAAATAAGGTGATGAAAACTAAATTAAACTTTTATTAATGATCAAAACATATTACAAGAAATTGAAAAATGAAAATTACATCTTAACTAAAACTAACAAGCTAAATTTTACTTTAAAAGTAAATTACAAGAAAGAAAAAGATATATATGTGTGTGTGAGGTGTGCTATTTATAGCACATTGCTGAAGGTTATAGGCTTCCCTTGCATAACACGCTCCTTTCAATCCGTACCATCCATTCCATCAATCATTTAGGAAGTGATCTTGAGCCGTTGGATCTCTCCTTAGGATCACACGGATTTCCAAGCTGTCATTCCTTTGATGTGACAGCTTATGCTAGTTGTGTGAGTGATAGTAGAGTAAATCCCACTTCTCCTTATGCTTTCTTCATAGCCACGTGTGATTCCTTGCTAGCTTTGGCCAATGAGAGCTTTGATATGACTCATTTGTCCCTGCCATTGTGTTTATGACCACTTGAATTGTCGATTTTGCCATCCAATTTAAAAAAACCCTTTGTTTTTTACTTATGGTGAATTGGAGGGGATGATGAATAGTAACCCACCTTGGCGCCTTTTCTAACTGAAACGAGTAAATAATATTTGAACTTTGGGGTAATGGCAAGTTTAGTCCTTATCTTTATGTAAAGAGATGGTGTAGTGTAAAGTGATTTTAAATAATAACAGAAATGGCCCCTGGAGTGTTATAAAAGGGATTTGGGTTTAGGGTTTTGGGCTTTTGGATCCGGGTAAAGTATTTAAGAGTTTAAGGCCCATTTAAGGTTTAAGGGACCATTTGTGTAACATTTGAAACTTAGAGGGACTAAAATGAAACATTTGGGATTTGTCCTTTTGTTGAGTTGACTTTGTTTGACCCAAGGTTGACTGTCTTTGACTTAAGTTGACTGAGAGTTGACTTTTCTTGGCTTTGCTTCTGAATCCTTGGCTTTTTTGTGCTCTTCCGTTTCCCGTGTTCGTGTTTGCCCGTTTTTGACGGTTTTCTTATGATTTTTGATATATCCGTACTTGCACACACAAAACATAAAAACAAGTATATTTTTGCCATTTTAAGTCTGTTTTGGGTTTAATTGGGCTATTTTAGGTATAAACGGATATGTGTATTTTACACATATCATACACTATTAAATTATCTTATTGTAATTTAATAGGAGCTGATACTATAATTCGAGGGTGTAGATTGAATTTATTGAACCATCATTTCAACATAGACTTGATGCCTGTAATACTTGAAAGTTTTAATGTCATCATCAGCATGGATTGGTAGTCTAATAATCACGCAGAAATTGTATGCGACGAAAAGCTTGTCTGTATCCCCTGCAATAATGAAACCCTAACAATCCAAGGTGATAGGAGCATAACTAAGTTCAACATCATATACCGCATTAAGACTCGGAGATATTTACGAAAAGGATGCCTTGTTTTTCTGGCACACGTAACGGAGAAAAGGTCATAAGAGAAACGACTTGAAGATGTGCCCATTGTGCGGGATTTTCTAGAAGTCTTCCTCGAAGACTTGCCAGGACTCCCATCGGCTAAGCATGTGGAATTTCATATCGACTTGGTGCCTTGAGCTGCACCAGTGACACGATCGCCATACAAGTTAGCCCCTTCAAAGATGCATGAATTAGCCAATCAATCATAAGAACTTTTAGATAAAGGGTTTATTTGATAGAGTTCCTCGTTGTGGAGAGCTTCGATCTTGTTTATTAAGAAGAAGGATGAATCCCTTAAGATGTGTATTGGCTACCGGGAGCTAAACAAGCTAAGCGTAAAGAAACGGTATCCACTCCCGAGAATTGACAATTTGTTCAATCAACTAAAAGGTTCTAGCTTTTACTCAAATATTCACTTGCGATTAGGTTATCACCAACTTAGAGTCCGAGAAGATTATGTTCTAAAAACAGCGTTTAGGACTCCCTACGGTCATTACAAATTCCAAGTGTTTTCGTTTGGTTTGACTAACGCACAAGCGATATTCATGGATCTTATGACTCGTGTGTACACACCATACCTAGACAAGTTTATAATTATGTTCATAGATGATATTCTGATTTACTCGTGAAACAAAGAAGAGCATAAAGAACACCTAGAGGTAATCTTGGAACTGCTTAAGAAAGAAGAATTGTACACCAAATTCACTAAGTGTGAATTTTGGATCCAAAGAGTATAATTTATTGAGCATGTGATCGATATTCAAGGAATACATGTTGACTCCACTAAGATTGAAGCTATCAGAGATTGGGCGACACCTAGAACCCCCACATAGATAATCCAAATTTTAGGTCTTGCCGGTTATTATAGACTATTTATTGAAGGTTTTTCCAAAATAGCTAAGCCCTTGACTAAGCTGACTCAGAAGAATTAGAAGTTTGATTGGGAAGAAAAGCAAGAGTCAATGTTTCAACTGCTGAAGCGAAAACTCTGTAATGCACCAATTTTATCATTACCAGAAGGAACCGATAATTTTGTGGTTTACTGCGATGCCTTGCACAAAGGACTAGGCATTGTATTAATGTAGAATGATAAGGTTATAGCCTACACATGATTTGGAATTATGAGTCGTAGTGTTTGCGCTTAAGATTTGGAGGCACTACTTGTATGGTACAAGGTGTACCGTGTATACGGACCATAAGAGCCTACAACACATACGCGACCATAATGAATTAAATATGAGGCAACATCGACAGATCAAACTGCTCAGTGACTATAATTGTGATATTCGTTATCACCCTAGGAAGGCGAATGTTGTAGTTGATGCCTTAAGCTGAAAGGAACGGGCTAAGCCACTACGAGTTCGAGCCTTGGTCATGACGATATATACAACCCTCCCCTCATAGATTCGTGATGCACAAATCGAAGCGTTCAAGGAAAAGAACATAAATAACGAAACCATACGAGGTATGGACAAAGAGTTTAAGACCCGGTCAGATGGAACCCGGTGTTATATAAACATGATTTAGTTACCACATTTTGGAGGTTTAAGAGACGTAGTTATGAATGAGTCAAACAAATCCAAGTATTCTATTCATCCTGGACCCGGCAAGATGTACCACGATCTCAAGAAGTTGTATTGGTGGCCTAACATGAAGGCTGACATCGCCACTTATGTCACCAAATGGTTGACGTGCTCAAAAGTGAAGGCAGAATATCAGATTCCATCTGGTTTGTTGCAGCAACCAAACATACCCCAATGGAAGTGGGAGCGAATAACAATGGCCTTTATCACAAAACTGCCTAATACATCGAGCAATTATGACACAATTTGGGTAATATTCGATCGTCTTATGAAATTCGTGCATTTCCTGCCAATCAAAGAAACTAAAAATATGGAAAGGCTGACCAGAATTTATCTAAAGGAATTCGTCTCAATTATCTCGGATATAGATAGTCGATTCACATCTAGATTTTGGCAGTCACTCCAGAGAGCATTGGGTACTCGTCTGAATATGAGCACAACATATCACCCCCAGACAGATGGCCAGAGTAAAAGGATTATCTAAACCCTAAAGTATATTTACGTGCCTGTGTGATCGATTTTGAAAATGGTTGGGACAACCACTTGCCACTAGTCGAAGTTTTCTACAACAACAATTACCATACCCTTGGTTTAAAATTACGTGCATCGTTGCGCTCGCATCACGCACCAGAGTGATGCGATGGAAAAAACGCAACAGGAAACTTGATGCGGGGTTGTTCTAGGATGCGACCTATTACGAACGCATCAAGTCGTTGCGGTGTGATGCTCGCAACGGATGCAACTGACGCAATTAGGATTCGGGCTTTTTATCTATATGTTTCAACAAATAGACTTGGGCCTTTTAAAAAAAAGCCAATAAGGCCTTTTAATTAACCCATTTTGTCCTTAATTATTGATGCAACAGTCATAAATACTGAAAGATATAGAGAAAGATAACCGGTAGCCATATATGATAACGACGATGATGATCTTGATGACAATTAGTTGATCTCTTAGTTGATGACTAGTTACTAAAGATATAGAGAAAGATAACCGCTTTTGATAGCTTTTTGTTATGTGTATCTTAAACTCTCAATATCTTACTTAGGGCTTGTTTGTTTACTTTTTCCATTAAGTCATGTTTAATTAACGGATAACTTAATACAGACATCCTCAATTTTATCACTTTATATTTAAGTCATCTTTCTCTATTAAGTCATAAACAAACAATTTTTATATGACTTAATAAATTCAATTTTTTTCATATTAAGTCAATTAGGTCCAAATCAAACACCACCTTAGTTACTTTTGTTATTAGTAATTCGCTACTCGTTAGGAATATGTAAGTAACTTATTTAACATTTAAGCCTTTAGTAGTATCAATATGTAGGTGACTTATTTCATGTTTAAGCATTTACTTGTATTATAGACTTAAGTAGAAATATTTTGTATATTATATTTAAAATTAGCGCCGCACGTCCGTGATATGCTCGCAACGCAACACGCATCAGTAATTTAGACTTTAATCGCAACGGATCGCAACACGCAATTTAAAACTAAGACCATACCAACATCAAGGTTGCTTCGTTTGAGGCACTCTATAAATGAAAGTGTCGGTCACCCATCTGTTGTACTGAGGTTCGAGATAGCCAACTTACTGGTCCAGAGATCATCCATGAAACAACTAAGAAAATCGTACATATACTGAACATGATGAAGGTCGCACGTGATCGCCAAAAGAGTTACGCAGATGTAAGGCGTAAACCTTTAGAATTCCAATTAGGAGATAAGGTTATGTTGAAAGTCTCGCCATGGAAAGGAGTAATTAGTTTCAGGAAACGAGGAAAGCTAAACCAAATATATATTTGACCCTTTAAATTTTTAGCAAGAATTGGCCTGGTAGCTTATCGACTTTAGCTGCCGCAAGAACTTAGTGGTGTCCATAACACGTTTCACGTCTCGGATCTGAAGAAATGTTTATCGGATGAAACACTTGTTATTTCACTAGAGGAAATTCAGGTTGATGGAAAACTGCACTTTATCGAGGAACAAGTGGAAATTATGGATCGATAAATTAAACAGTTGAAGCAAAGTCGTATTTCGATCGTTAACGTTCGATGTAATTCAAGGAGAGGTCATGAATTTAACCCAGAGCGTGAAGATCAGATCCGTCGCGAATACCCTCATCTTTTCTCATACACCTCGCCATCGGATAACACAAACTAAATTTCAAGACAAAATTCTCTTAACCAGGGGAGACTGTGATAATCGACAATTTCATGTTAACGTCTATTTATAAACTAGAATGTTTTATTATAAACAATTAAATAATAGACTTTATATATAATCGTTAGGTTATCCCGCACATAAAGAGAACCATCTTTGGACATTTTACGTGGTGAATACCAGTCTAGACTAAGGTTTAATCTATGCTAAGCAAGCATAATAACACTTTTCATGATCATGATTTAGTACCAATATGCATTCGGTTTCACTGACTACACGTAGGTTTTAATTCTTGTATCATTTTACATGCATGCATGCATAACATACCAAACATAATTCACCACCTTTACTAATACCCTAAACACTTATATACAAACTTTCCTTTTCCCTCCTACTTTACTACCCAAAACTGCCCCTTGTACTCTCCAAAGCCTCACAAGACTTCATTTCATGTCCCTCCAACCTACCAAGAACATAATGGATAATGTCTTGAACCACCATACTACCACCTAGTCAACCACCATCAACCCCACCTGGAACCCCAAAACCCACGTAATAATGTAGCCCTAACTCTTTCACATAAGTACTTGTGATCCTTTGAGTACCATTATGCTAACTATCACGTTTACATCAAAGCAACTAACTAGTTACTTCACCCTTTGCCCTATAAATAAGACTTTTATCCCACTCATTTGACACACACAAAACACTTAACTCTCTCATATATTTCGGCTGAACATAAGAAGAAACAACAAGATTTAAGGGTTTTCTAAGGATTGCAAGGGTTTTGGTAGTAAACATTTAGGGTTTATAGCATTCGAGTTGGTCAAAGCTCACTTCACAATCATCAAAATCATTCATTTCTTCTTGTAAGTGTCTCAAAAAACTCATATACTCTTATTTATCATACCATGCATAATTTTCATATCACCATACTTGTTTTTTGTGTAAATAATTTGATTTTAAACCAATGATGTGGTTTTTTAGGTTTTATTCCAGAATTCTAGGGTTCATTTTGGTTAATGTCTTTACCTATCTTACTAAAACAATTTGTTAATCTCTTTTAACCAGAAGATACCTTAATGTCTTGGGAATATTTTCATCTAGAAATCCTAATTTATGTTGACACATGTGGCTTGTGACGACCATTTGGAGGTCTAGAACTTAGAAACACTGAGTAAGGCCATATGGGTTTGAAAGGTAAGACATAAACCTAAATTCCAGACTTCATTTCATTAAAATTCATTAAGAATTGAGTGAGTCCTGAACTTTTAAAGTTGGGTTACAAATTCTGGCAGATGCTGTTTTGGGACTAGGAAAGTCAACCAAACCCTAGTCCGCACATACCACCCGACCCTCACCCTTTCCACATTCACCGTCTTCAAAACCGCAGTTTCTTTTCCAATTTTCTCAGGCTTCCCCTTCCCTTTCCCATTTCTATTCTTTTCTCCATCAGAACCCGACCCACTCGCAACATTCTTCGCCACATTCTCTTTTTAACCACCACAACTTTATCTACACTTGAAACCTTAGCCCTAACTAAACCGACATCTTCCGTAACCTGAGCTCTAGTTTCACCCATATCAACAACATCAACCGTGACATCATCCTCACCTTCATCTCTCTTCTTACCCTAAATTTTCACTATTTATGTTCTTTCATACTTCTAAAGTGTAGATCAATTACAATTAAGTGTTTATACAAAACCTTAATTTGACCTGGTGAAAGATAAAAAAGATTTGAACAGTTAAAACCCGAATTTTGTAATGGAATTATTAAATCTATTGTAATTGTGATAAGCATAAAAGTAATTAAAAAGAGGGGAATTGTAAACCCGAATTTAAGAGATGGAGTATGTACTTACTGTTGTTGGACTTTCGGGTACTACTCCAAGATTTGTATATATGTTTTTTATTTTATTTTCTTTCAGATAGGGGGTGATAGGTTCGATTTATGAAACATACGCTTACTTGGGCTTATATTCCGTAAGCTCTAATTTGTTAGTTTATTTTGAGATTTTGAGCTTATATAAATTTATTATGATATGATAAACTTATATAAGCCCCCAAGTCTCAAAATAAGCCAAAAAATTAGGGCTTATGAAATATAAGCCGAAATCAAATTTGATTTGGGCTTATATTTCATAAGCTCTGATTTTCTGGTTGACTTGGGGCTTATATAAGTTTATTATATAATAAACTTATATAAGCCTCTAAGTTTCAAAATAATCCAGAAAATTGAGGGATATGAAATATAAGCCCAAATGGGCTTATGTTTCATAAGCCGAAACAAACACCCTTATAATATAACATGATTCCAAAATGTAGGTTATTGGTAGTTGGGATGGACGTAATGGTGACCACGCTCACCAATACCAAATAAGTTGTAAAACCTTAAGTGGTGTACTAAACTAAACAACCAAGAGATAGAGATAGATAGACGCTACGATATATATTGGTTCAGGTTGGGAGGTTTAGACCATCCGCACATCCAGTTGTGAATCCATGACACTGATATAATAAATGGCAAGAGGTGAGGAATACACTAGCCAAAAGAGGGTATTTATAGACCAAAACCAAGGAACTACATTTTTAGCCATGGGCTGGCGCGCTAGGAACAACTTATTCCCGATTTTGGTTTATAACTACCCGTCTTGCTAAACCGTCAAGTGAACTTCATGCTTTGACATTTCCAAGTTCATTCTAACACTCATAATGTTATAAGGTCAACCAACTCGAATATCCATTTGATAAAAACATTATGTAAAGTGTTTAAAAGATAGTTTTGGGGTGTTTGTCTATTAATAGAAATAGAAGAACCAATGGACAAATGGATTATCCTTGAGTATTCCCCACGGGTTGGATAATAAGACCCCCAGGGTTGGATAATAAGATGCCTCCCAAATTTCAATTTCAAAATTCAAATTAAAGTTGTAAGAAAGTTGAGTGTATAAGTAGTAATATGAGTTATAAAGTGATGAGAGGGAAACTATTGAAATTTAAATTCAAATGTTGTGTAAAGAGAAAGGTTATGACAATATGTAAGAGGTGTGTGAAGGTTGTGAGTTTGCATTGGTTATCACAAGTTAGCATATGCTAAACTTGAAGAATAAGGGTGGATGTCATGATAGAGGGAATTTGAAATTCAAATTTCAAATGAGTTAGCTAGGTGAGTGAGTAGGTGAGTTGGATGGGCGCCACTGTGGATGTCTTGATAGTGGGAATTTTGTTATTCAAATTTAAATGAGTTCAGATAGGTGAGTGTAGAGTGGGTGGTGATGGATTGTGACATATAGTTGCATTGTGTTGAGTAAAAATTAGGGGTACAAGATTAGATTTAAATTTATTGTTTGGATTTATCGTTGTTGGAGAGGTTGTGAGAGGGTTGGGGGTTTTAGATGAATCGTGCGTTTTTAGGTGAGGTGAGTTGGCTTTTTGCTGATCATATGCTTGGGAGGTTGTGTGTTATGTTAAGAATGGTGGGAAGGTGTATGTGTATAAGTGGGGAAAGATTGATAGATATGTAGTGAGATGGAACTTCTAATAGTTTGTAAGGGGTTGACATTTGTCAATGTTTTGTTGGTTTGTTTTTTTGTGATTTGTTGTGTTGTATGGAGATTAGGTGATTGGTTGTGAGGTGTCTTATATGTTGATTATATATGTGTATGTTTTTCTTTTGTCTTGTTTGGGAAAGTGTTTGATTCTAAGGTTTCATTCAGATTCCAGATTTACACTAACTCATATTTACCTTATGAGGTCTCGTTGACTTTATAGCTATTATTCGAAATTTTCTATTTGCTCCATGTTTGTAAAAAGCTTTAAGTGCTTTGTTTATCATTGTAAATGCACCGTCCTATAAAGGGATATGTGCATTTAACGAAAAGTGTCAATTTGACTTGTTTGCCAATAAGGGAGTAAAATTTAGTTTTGTGATTACGAGATGACGTACACTAAGAATGAATGATGGATTTAAAATTTGAGGTTTTATTAACTTTTTAGGCTTATTGTTGATGTTAATTAAAATTGAACTTATTTGGATCAACTAAACTAAGTACGATAAACCAAAAAATAGTGGTAATGTCAGTTAAATTGATTTTCATTTTAAGACAATCCCAATTATTGTTGCGTAATCAATTGAAAAAAAGGTTTTTTAGGAGTCTGCAAAATGCTTACAAATGGGGTCAATTTCGAGATAAGCATAAGGGTTTCAACTTGGAATCCTTTCTTGTTTATTAACAACTACAAACTAAACATTACATTGTCATTATAATATGTATCATTGTAATAGGTTCATGAGATTCAAAATAGTCATTGATTCTTTCAGCCTTTAATTTATTCTTGATTCAATAGACACAAATACAAAATTAACATGAACCATCAGCATACTTGAACAAATGTTTCACTTAGATTACATATACAAGAGTGTTGATGTGACCATAAGATTAACAAAAATTCAAACATAACTACATAAAATAGACGAGAGATTGAAACTAGTCAAATAACTAAACAAAAATCAAGACACTAACGACAAACTACATCTTCTAAACAATTAGTCCTTTATATAATCAAATTAAACGCTACCTTATAACAAAAATCCGACCACGTGTTACCATAATGGCATAACCATTTGAGGTTGTGGAACCGGAACGGTCTTAACATTGATGTGCATCTAAGCATTCCCAAAATCCCTTAAGCAATTGATCCAATCGGCCTCCGATACAATCAAAAACCATTGGTCAAGGGCTTGGTAATGGTACTTGTAAGTGTGGGTTCCAGCATTGAAGCCGCATGTACCCCGTATGTTAGGTTTCATCAGCTGCTACGGGGTGCTAGCTCTAATGGCATGTGTCTGTTAACGCCTTCGTGAACAACTTCAAGAGTCCTATTACCACTAGGAGTTTGGACCCAGATGGGGATTCCATCCTCACTGATCCATACATGTATGTTATAGACTTCGCATGCATGACGTAGCTTCCTTGTATCAGCTAAAAAATATATATTTAAAAAAAAACATTGTTAACAATTTGTAACTTACTATTTAAGAGATTGGCCGCATCAATTAGGGAATGGGTCCCGTTATTGAACCTCTCGATGTCAGCAAGTGTCAAATGAACAACCATCGATCTGGTCAAAACAATTAAATTAATTGCAAAATATTATAAAACAATAAAAGTTCTTACGATAATAAAAAATATATAAAGTAGATGCCGACAAAGATACTGACGTAGAATGAATACCTTTTGTCTTGCGCGAAAAACAAACCCTAATAAAAAATATATTAGACTGAGAGACTCACGTAGAATGAATGAATACTCTTGTCTTTGTGAAAAAAACCCTAATAAAAAATGCATATAGCATGTCGGATCAAATTATGTATTTAGGCTTATGGTGTCCTTGGCCAATACAATAATAATCGAGTCTCACAAATAATGCATATATGGCAGAAATCACATCTCAGTTTGTTTCTTTTGTACCACGACCTTTAACTACTGAAGTAATAAAATTTCTTCATTCAAAATATCTAAGCTCTTAACATGTATAACAAGTTGTTTTAGATGTTGCATTTTATTGACGTCTAGCTAATTTGATGTTAAAAGAAAAGGGTTAAGTCATGTAATAGCAAGTAAATTTTATAAATGTTTATTAATTAGATATGAACTTAATAAAATTTACTTGCTATTGCATGACTTTAACCCTTTTCTTTTAACATCAAAGTAGCTAGACGTCAATAAAATGCTACATCTAAAAAACTTGTTATACATGTTAAGAGCTTATATATTTTGAATGAAATTTTTTTATTACTTCAGTAGTTAAGGGTCGTGGTACAAAAAAAACAAACTGAATTGTTGGGCTCGATTATTATTGTATTGGCCAAGGACACCCCAAGCCCAAATACATAATTTGTTCCGACATACTATATACATTTTTATTAGGGTTTTTTTTCGAAAAGACAAGAGTATTCATTCATTCCACGTGAGTCTCTTCGTCTAATATATTTTTTATTAGGGTTTGTTTTTTTTCGCGCAAGACAAAAGGTATTAATTCATTCCACGTCAGTATCTTTGTCAGCATCTAGTTTATATATTTTTTATTATCGTAAGAACTTTTATTGTTTTATAATGTTTTGCAATTAATTTAATTGTTTTGACCAGATCGATGGTTGTTCAGTTGACACTTGCTGACATCGAGAGGTTCAATAACAGGACCCATTCCATAATGTATGCGGCTGATCTCTTAAATAGTAAGTTACAAATTGTTAACATTGTTTTTTTTAAATAAATAAATAAATATATTGTTTTTTTAGTTGATACAGGAAGCTACGCCATGCATGCGAAGTCTATAACGTACATATATGGATCAGTGATGATGGAATCGTCATCCGGGTCCAAACTCCTAGTGGTAATAGGACTCTTGAAGTTGTTCACGAAGGCGTTAACAGACACATGCCCATTAAAGATAGCACCCCGTGGCAGCTGATGGACCCCAACATACGGGGTACATGCGGCTTCAATGCTGGAACCCACACTTACAGGTACCATTCCCAAGCCCTTGACCAATGGTTTCCGATTGTATCGGAGGCCTATTGGACCAATTGCTTAAGGGATTTTGGGAATGCTTAGATGCACATCAATGTTAAGACCGTTCCGGTTCCACAACCTTAAATGGTTATGGTAACACGTGGGCGGGTTTTTGTTATAAGGTAGCGTTTGGTTTGATTATATAAAGGACTAATTTTTTAAAAGATATAGTTTGTCGTTAGTGTCTTGATTTTTGTTTAGTTATTGTACTAGTTTGAATCTCTCATCTATTTTGTGTTGTTCTGTTTGAATTTTTGTTAATCTTATGGTCACAACAACACTCTTGTATCTGTAATCTAACTGAAACTTTTGTTCAAGTATGCTGATGGTTCATGTCAATTTCGTATTTGTGTCCATTCAATCAGTGACGGTAAGATTCATGGTTGGTATCTCTTGAACATATTACAAAGATACATATTAATATGACAAGCTGTTTCGTTTGTAGTTGTTAAGTTAACAAGATAGGATGCTCAAGTTGAACCCAAATGCTGATATAAGATTGTCCCTTTTGTAAGCAATGTACAGACTCTTATGACCTTCTTTCAATGTGATTACGCTACAAGAATTTGGGATGCTCTGAAAAGGAAGATATATTTGACTACATTACCACTTATTTTTTGGTTTATCGGCTTTGTTTAGTTCGTAAGTTCAAGTTAATATCCTCATGATTAAGCCCAAAAAAAACATCATTGTTTTATATAGAAATAGAGTTTCATTTAAGGGATTAAATATGTTTATTTTTTTGGGTAAAGTTACGTTTCTAAGAATGCATGGTTGTTGTCATGATTTTACAAATAAAATAATAAAATAATGTTTACATAGCGGGTCTAGCATTTTTTATGGTGCGTAACCCATAACATCAAACGAGTTGGCTCGTGATGCCAATGTTAGGATTTACAAACTAGTTAACCAATTTAACAATGAGTATGCAGCGGATTGGATCTAGCTTGATATTAGAAATTAACACATAATAATATAAAAAATATATTAACCTTTGTTATTGATATAAAATCAATAAACGAGAGTAGATCTAGATTTTGACACCTTAGTGATTAAAATAACCACCTCTACGGTATGCTCACACTACACGTCACACGAGCACATTATACGATGCTAGTGCTTGCTTCACGATTACCAAACAACATGTGTTCAATGCTTGTTCTAGATCCGATCCAAATACCTAAGTGGTATGCGTTTGGATCGAACAAAAAACAAATAAAAGGAAAACCCAATACCGCCGTAGGACTCGAACCCAGGTATGTTAGAACAAAATCTAACCACCCAACCACTTGACCAGAAGTCGTTTGTTGGATAGATAACAAGCCGATTATTATGTATGCATTGTATGCATGCTATGTATAATCTAACATACGAATGGAGATTCATACATACATCATGCATGCATATTGGTTTTCTTCACTAAATTTAGGAACAAGAGAAAGGGTTATAATAATTGCTTTTTGTCGAGTGACATTAAGGTTATATTCTTTTTAGTCGTACGAATTTTGTGAGAGATTACGGGAGTATATATACTAGCTAAACTTGTCCACCAAGTTTTAGCTATACACTCCACCACTTCCGAAAATTTGACAAGAAGCCCCAAACTAGAACCTTCATAGAGGATGACCTTTAAGGGAGGAGTCTCGGGCTTTCGTTTTTCGACACTTAAGTCTCTCTCTTGTAGTTAACTTGTATTTAGTTAGTTAATAACGTCAAACGGTTAACTAGCGGTCATAAAATAAATTCCGTGAAACATACTATATATTTAATAAATATACATGTGTTATATATATTAAATACATAATAAACGTACTCTTTGTGTATTCGTGTGTGCCTTCAATAGGCTCACGTATTTCTAGCCGTATAAACGTTTACACGTAACGACCACAAACCAACACCTCACGTATGAGGCAATGAAAAAAGAGAAGGGAATGGTGAGTGGCTCACCACTCGGCAACCGTGCCCTCTCTTTTATTTTTAGTAATTTTTACTTGGTTTGTGAGTGTATGTGGGGTAATTAGTGAGGTATATTTTTTATAAAGTGAGTATTTTAATAAAATGTGATGGATGGTGACCAAAATAGGTGAAAGGTGAGAGAGAGTGAGAGGAAGGAGAAAGCTCGGGTGACGCTGCTGAGGTGAAGCTGATATGGACGGTGAAGCATGGTGACCATTCCCACCGGCCTAAAGGTAAATGTTTACAAAATCTTTGTAATACGGTAATATTTTATAGTATATGGATGTTTACATATTTTATTGGTTAATGAAAAAGCTTAATATTGATTAGCTGAGCTTCAAAGTACAGTAGTACACATAAGAAAGTATATATGGAGTATTTTTATTTTTTTTTGTTTTTCTATCATAGAAGTTGTTATGCTTTTAGGGCACGTTTGGTTGAGAGAAATTCAGATAATGAAACTGGGTGGAGAAAAAGAAATACAGAGAATTGAAATTGACAGAGAATACTTAATAATTTCTTGTGTGTGGTAAAACAGAGAAATTAGCCCATAAAACTGATATAATTCATTTCTTGTGTTTGGTAAGTTTAAACTGAGGAGAAATTCTTTTTTTTTACAATAATTTCATGAGGTGGTTATTTTGATCGATTTTCATGTTTTGTATCCATTACCTAACAAATATAAAATGAGATCGCTTTTCATATATAACCTTGAATTCGGAAGACTTACATCTAAAAGAATTTGAACCGCTTGAAAGTATCCTGGTTTAAAACCGTTATCTGCACCATACTTTCCAGACGCGTGTACCTCCATTCATGCATCAATTAGCTTTTGATCTTCTACCCTCCGTCCATAATCTTTTGTTTCTCACTTGACCTCTAATCGTACTAGTATTAACCATGCCTTCAAAATAAAGAAAACTACATGAACTGTTGTTAATAAGCAATCAATCGATATAGTTATAAACTGGATATAACACATAGCCACATATGTCTTGTTTTCTTATTCATTTATAAGATCACATACTAGAAACACATTATGCATACTAGCTTCAAGCAAATAAATTTGCTTAACAGTGATTTATGCCAAACAAAGACTTAGACATTATTGTTAAAAATCACATAATAAAATAAAATAAAAATAATTTAAGACACTAAACATATCAAAATGAGTTGCATCATCATGCAAAACTAAAGGCATGCTTGGTTCAAAGTAAGAAATGATAATGGTAAAGGCAAAAGGAATACTAAGGAATGTAATGGGTATTCCTTAGCATTTCGTATGTCATTGGTAATCAGCAACACTATGGGGTGAAGGGACACCCTTTTTCATAAAATGTTTTGTGGAAAACAAGAAAAACAGAAATCGCGTCAAATTATTATTTTCCAACAAAATTATCTACAAAACATGTATTTCCCACTTAACAAAAGAAAACTACAAAACACATTTTATTTGTTTTCTTTGTAACCCCTTTGTTTTTTTGAGAATGAAATAAGTATCACATGAACGCGTTTTCTATGTTTTGTGGAAAATAAATCTTTTTTTTTTTTTACAAAAACACAAAATTAGGAATTTTTTTCTTTAACTAAACGCAACTTTACTTTTCTTAGTGAGGTATAAAAGTAAACATGAAATTCGTCGCCGCGGTTTGACTGCTGAGGATCGCAGATCTAGTATAAGATAAAGTTTCCTCTATTTTGTGTAAATGTGTCTGATAGCACTGATAGAGTATTTATACATCTTTTTTTTAATGGGAATGATTTGTAACCGACTTTTTTTTTTAGCCATACACCATTAATCGGCAGAACCGGTGTTGTAACTAATGTGCATTACCCATTGTCGATTTAGTGGTGTATGGCTTTTCAAATATAATTATTTTAGTAACGAAAAAAACACGGAAATTATATGGGGAACGCTCCAAATGGAAGGATTTCAAAAATAGAGTACAAAAGATCAAATTAACGTGTTATCGTAAAATTACTATCTTCCATATTTAAGAAAGTTGACGTTTTTACTGTTCAATTTTAGTAAGGTTCACAAATTATACACAAATGAAAGATAAGGATGTGATGACTTGAAGACGAATGAATGATACTTGCGTTTTATTGTATTTAGCTAGTGTGTATGTCTTGAGAATTGTGCAAAGATAATGCTTGTGTATCATTTTTAGAAGTTAAAGGATTTGAAAAGTAAATATGTAGTTTTGATAGAATTTTAAGGGCATAATGATAGTAGTATTTATTTACGAGCGAAAAATGTAACCATCTAAAGTTCTAAATAAAAGCAAAGTTGCAAATGGGTCATATTGTGATCCTGTTTATCTAAACACATTGCATGGAGGTGACGCCAATTCTCTCATTAAGAAATATACACATTTTTTGACTGATCCACTGTCGTTTGACAAGTGGGTCAGTTGCTACAGTAACGGCTCAAATTTTTTGGGCCACCCTTATTTGTAAATTTGAAGCACAAAGGAGGAAAATGGAAAAAAAAATTTTCAAAAAGTTTCTGATGTATATTCAGATAAAAACAATACCACTCGAAACATCTTCGATACCTAATAACTTTTAAAATAATCGATATGTCCTCAAACTAACAACCCGATTATATTAAAAAAAACTCATATACAAAAAAAAACAACACTTTAAAACATGAGGCACTTGCCTAAAATTCGCATAAATGTGCCCCAAAATTTGTGCCCAAAGTAAAAAAAAAACAAAAAAAAAAACTACCCAAATTAGCCTTAAATCTGGCCCAAAGTAAATAAAACAAAAGACGAAAACGGTCCCTCCACCAACAGAAAAGAAACACAATTAGACTTTTAAACTATTGTACGATTTTCTTACACAAAAAATCCCGTAAAAAAATTAACAAAAAAACACGTCGTTTTTATGTTCACAACAACTTTTTTACATTCATACGCCCAAATAAAAAATATCGAATACCGTCCCCAAAAAAAAAAATATTCGGGAAAAAATTACCCCTCCAACATGCAAAAAAAGGAAATATCCGGAAAAAATTTACAAAAAAAAAAATACAAAAGGACCCCTCACCTTTTAACAATTACGATTTTCTTACACAAAAAATCCCGTAAAAAAATTAACAAAAAAACACGTCAAGTTTTTATTGTTCACAACTTTTTTACATTCATCGGACCCAAAAAAAAATATCGAACCGTCCCAAAAAAAAAGAAAATATTCGGGAAAAAAATTAACCCGTCCCAACACAAAAAAAATTCCCGAATCGTACAAAAAATGAAATAATCCGGAATAATATGCCAAAAAAAAAAATAATCCAAAAATACCGTAAACTCTCCCAAAGTAAAAAAAAAAAAAAACACCCTCACCTTTTAACTATTACGATTTTCTTACACAAAAATTTCCCCATTAAAAAATTAATCTAACACTAAATTCGCGAGATAAAAAGAATCCAATAACCAGATGCTTCGATTCATCTCTTGAAAATGGAGGATAGAAATAAAATAGCAACACCAGTGGGGTGAATGGAGTGGGGTGAATGGAGAAGAGATACTTAGGCTGCGTTTAGTTGCGAGAAAACACCCTTGTTTTCACAAAATGTTTTGTGGAAAACAAGAAAAACAGACATCGCGTTCAAATTATTATTTTCCAACAAAATTATCTACAAAACACAAAACATGTATTTCCCACTTAAGAAGAGAAACTACAAAACACATTTTATTTGTTTTCTTTGTAACCCCTTTGTTTTTTTTTAGAATGAAATAAGTATCACATGAACGCGTTTTCTATGTTTTGTGGAAAATAAATCTTTTTTTTTTTTTACAAAAACACAAAATTAGGAATCTTTTTCTTTAACTAAACGCAACTTTACTTTTCTTAGTGAGGTAGAAAATTAAACATGAAAGTTCGCCGGCGGTTGGACTTGCTGGAGGATCGCAGATCTAGTATGAGAGGATAAGGTTTCTCTATGTTTTGTGGTAAATGTGTCTGATAGGCACGTGATAGTGTATTTATACATCCTTTTTTCAATAGGGACGTGATTTGTGCATCACTTTTTTTTTAGCCATACACCACTAATCGTGCATACCGGTATTATACTGTGTGCATTACTGGTGTCATTTATTGATGTATAGCTAAAAAAAATATGCACAAATCACTTCCATTTTCAATATAATTAGTTAGGTAGCTAAAAAAAACACGGAGAATTATATGGGAACTCTCAAAATGGAAGGATTTCAAAATAAGAGTACAAAGGATCAAATTCACGTGTTATAGTAAAATTACTATCTTTCACTTACTTAGGAGATATTTACGTTTTTACTGTTCAATGTTTAGTAGGTTCACAAATGAAAGATAAGGATTGTGATGACTTGAAGACGAAGTGAATGATACTTGCTTTTATTTGTATTTAGCTAGTGTGTATGTCTTGAGAATTGTGCAAAGATAATGTTTGTGTATCATTTTTAGAAGTTAAAGGATTTGAAAAGTAAATATGTAGTTTTGATAGAATTTTAAGGGCATAATGAAGTATTTATTTACGAGTGAAAAATGTAACCATCTAAAGTTCTAAATAAAAGCAAAGTTGCAAATGGGTCATATTGTGATCCTGGCCAAAAGTTCAACCTAATTTTTGTCATAGATCCAATGAACCAATCATAGCCACTCATTTTTTTATAAAAATAAATAAACTCACTTTTCACTTTTTTTTAAAATTAAATATCACACACACTGTTAATCGTTACGCAAAACAAAACATATCATCGCGACGAGAATTAAATTATCTTTCTATAGAGGGGCGACACTATGTACTTTCGACGAACTTTTTTTTATGATTTTATGAAGTCATATACGATTTTATGAAATCATATACTACCTCCGTCCCAAAATTATTGTCCACTTTTGACTTTCTAAGTCTTTCTCTCTCAACTTTGACCTTAAATATTTTTGTTTGTGTTATTTAATATTTGATGCATAATATATGAATGGATTGAGTTTTAAATGTATTTTTCATTGGTATAATTTTTATCAAGTATTATGTAACATAAACAAAATTATTTAAGGTCAAAGTTGACAAAGAAAGACTCAAAAAGTCAAAACTGGACAATAATTTTGGGACGGAGGTAGTATGATTTTATGAAATCATATATGATTCGTTATACGAATCATATATGATTTTATTAAATCATATATGATTCGTCATACGAATCATATATGATTTTCGCAATTCGTGACTGAAACAAAATTGAAAAAAAGTTCGGCGGAATCACAAATCATATATGATTTTATGAAATCATATATGATTTTATGAAATCATATATGATCCGTTATACGAATCATATATGATTCGTTATACGAATCATATATGATTTTCGCAATTCGTGACTGAAAAAAAAAATCAAAAAAAAGTTTCTCGAAAGTATATCGTGCCACCCGTCTACTGAAAGATAAAAAAATACTCGTCGCGATGGTGTATTTTTTGTCGTGTGTTACCGGTTGTAAGATATTTTATTTTTAAAAAAGAGGTGGAAAATGGGTTTTTTTTATTTTTGATGAAAAAATAGATGGTTGAGATTGATTCATTGGATCTATGACAAATAATGGGTCTATATTGATCTTAACTCTGTGATCCTGTTTATCTAAACACATTGCATGGGAGGTGAACTCCACATTCACTCATTTTTAATACTAAAAAGTATATTGTTTGTACCTCACGTTATCATCAACTACACCGACATCTTATCGTATTTACATTATTTCACGAACCATATATCGATTTAGTCTCGAGATGTGCCACTAGTTTTTCGTAAAGATCTAACATTGTGTTTAAGATCGTCAGTGTGTAACTTATCAAGGCGACATATAAATTTATTTGGTAGTATATAAAATCCAACTGTACGAGCTTATAATCAGTTTCAAAGTAATCTAGACAATAATGTAACTAATCCGGCATGTGTAAGAATAATAATTGAGCTCGTGACATGTAATTTCTTATACGTATAAGAAAAGTCGAGTCAAGACATAAATATAAAATGTAATAACGCCTAACTAAAATGGTGGGATGCAAGTTAAAAAGAAAACAAATATAAAAGGAAAGATGAATCAATGGAATTATATGCCTAAGATAAAAAAGAGATGTAGATTATGATTAAGTTAAATAAAGGAAAAAGTGAATTAGGAGAAATTTTAATATTGTTTGATCTGAGTAGTTGCCACTTGCCATCCCTCTCTTTTGTTACTTGTCACATTGAATCTCTATTGCTTGCACTTCCTCCTCATCTCCCCATAACTGGACCTATTCGACTGTTAAACAAACTGTTTTTGTAACATCAGTTACTGAACTAAAAAAAAGTAAGAGATTAATCACATTGTACATATCTAAGAAAACTTTATAAATAATATACACGTATTATCACAGGCTCTTAGCATAATATGCACTAGGGTATGTTTGGCGAAAATAGAAATAGCAGTAAGTAAGTAGGTAGTAGCAGTAAGCAGTAAAAGTATTATCACAGGCTCATATCACAATATGTATTAGGGTATGTTTGGCGAAAATAGAAGTAGCACGAAGCAACATGCGCAGTAAGCAGTAAAAAGTAAAGTAAGCAAGAAGCAGTAAATGTTTGTTTTGATAAAACATTTGGTAACATAATAGTATGGTTGTAATTTTAAAGTGTAAAAGCTAGTTGCTAGTAAATGCTCTTTCAAGTAGCATTTTGATTTGGAGCGTTTAGAAAAATTAGTAATCCTAGTTGCTTGTTTCCAAACAAACATTGTGTACAAAACATTAACGCTAATTGCTACTTGTTTCAAAACGCTCCTAAACACTCACCGCAAAGTTAGATCAATCAAGCTTCTTATATTTTATCAGTCTGACTACCCATTGGGCTCACTGCTAATTATACAACTATACAAGTACTTTTTGGTAGCCCAATAATCATTGGGGTTCTCTATGAATGTCCATTATATGGACACTTTCTTATGGCTGTGAAACCCTTGTAGTTATGAAAAATTAAGACTGCTATTCTTTTTTTTTAACGGCAATTTTTCTATCTCATAAATATATATTCACACATGCCTCCAGCGAGCCTTGAACCCAAAATCTTTTGGTTAGTGGGGAACTAACTTACCACTTAAATGCAAAGTAATTTCATAACAGATTAGTTATCAGCTTGTGTATTAAGTCAAGCTTAAGTAAATCTAGGATGAATGCATGATGTAGTTGATACTAAAAAAGATGCATACAATTAGAAAGTAAAGTTATCTGAGTATGTAGCTAAAACAATGAAACGTGCTCAAAGAAAACTATGAAATGTCCTCAATCGATCATTTCACATATTTGATAAAGAGAAAATTACAAGAATGTCATTCCATACTACCCCTATTACAATGTTATCATTTTGCATTTTTTTTACAGGTTCGTTATGCCCGATGCACAAAAAATGGTGTGCACTTGTGCGCCGGTGAGGTACCACTATGTATTAGACTTGACAGTGTTTAATTAGTGGTTGAAATATTTAGCAAGTAAATATTTAACGGCAGGGGATGTGACAATCACACCCGACACAATAATGCACATAACTTGTGTGTGCCACGCTCATTGATGTGTCGAGCAAGGGTGGAACCACATGTTTGGAGCACAAGCGCACCCAATAAGTGTGCGCTGGCGTAGACAAATTTATAAAAGTATGATTTTGATGGATTTTTGATAATACATTTGGTGTACTCAGATAATCGGATCATTTTCTCTTTGCCAAAATACAGATCTAATAGACCAATAGAGTTTGGTACAACGATAGATGATACTTGAATTGTACTAATAATCTTGAATATTTTCTAATATTAATCATGAATGATTTTTATTCTTTTTCCTTACAAAGATTGCATAAGATTTTAATTCTAAAAACTAGATCCAATATTCCAATGGGTAAAACAAGAGCAAGAAACCATTTGCTATATGTTTTTTACAACGTGTACAAATGGGCATTATGATACTTGTTTGTACCATGTGGTTCTGTCTCAGCCTAGTTGGCCAATGATAAATAAGTACTAAATAAGTATGCATGTTTCCAGGAAATAATTCATGTACGGAGTTTATATCTAATAAAATTATTAACAGGAAATAATTACTAATGTCTAAGATAAGATTATTAACAGGGATTATATATATAATCATTTGAGATGTGTTGACCTACTGTTCATCGAGCACTGTAGCTACAGTGCTACAGTGCTGGGCCAGAAAATTTAGCCCAAAAATTTGGGCCGGCCCAATTAGTTTTTTTTTTTTTTTTTTTTTTAAATTGTTGGGACAAAATAGGGAGGAAAAAAATGTTACAAAAGTACCGACGCATTCAGATAAAAAAATACCCGCGGTAACATTTCCGAATTTACTTAAACAGTGTCATTTTACTACATGAGACAAAAAATATTAATTAGCAAAAAATATAAAAAATAATAAAATAATTCTTTGTAGAAGGGTTGACTTACTATTCATTTTAAGCATCGTAGCTACAGTGCTGGGCCAAAAAATTTAGCCCAAAAATTTGGGCCGGCCCAATTAGTTTTTTTTTTTTTTTTAAATTGTTAGCACAAAATAGGGAGGAAAAAAATGTTACAAAAGTACCGACGCATTCAGATAAAAAAATACACGCGGTAACATTTCCGAATTGATTTAAACAGGATGTCATTTTTACAACATTGAGACAAAAAAATAAATTTCGCAAAAAAAAAAAAAAAAAAAAATATTTTTTTTATTTTCAAAAAAATAATAAAATAATGTAATAAAATAAATTTTTAACGCCACGCAAAAAAGCGGGTAAAACTCCATAAAAAATACTACTAAAACGCAACAACGCTGCGAAAAATTAACGCACCGACTAGTAGTAACGTGGCAGGAAAAAAAATCAAGCTAACACTATTAACATAAAAAAAATATAGAGCGAAAAAAAAATTAAAATAATAAATAATAAATATAACGCCGTGCAAACAACAGTGCGAAAAATTAACTGCCCGCAGCAACTGCGCGGATATCTTCTGCTTGTTTAGACATTAAAGATAATAAAACAGTACCTGGAGTTGGAGTAATCTTGGTGGGCTTTGAAATAAAAGGAACAGCAGTTATTGGGCCAGAATAAGATTGGGCTGTCGGGCCCATTGATCCAGCATGATGCAGCAGAGGATACATCACCATGGCTTGACCAGGATGATACAGCTGTGTGTAGTGGCCTCCATTCATGTAGGCCCCACCCATATATCCTAATTTCTATACATTAAAACATTCCATTAATTTATGATGTAAAAAACTAAAAAAAATTCATCTATACATATAACATTTGGGAGATTACAGATTAGGTTTCAAAGGTGTTAAATGCATTTTGAATAGATTTAATTCTATATGACTGTAAATTTTTAAGAAGGTTTAAGATGTGTTGACATCAAATTTCAAACCACTAAGTTATTGTTTCTGTTTAAAGTGTATAATCTTTAGCTAGTTTTATGACCAAATAAGAAAAAATCTCTAAGATAAAAAAATTAGAAAACCCATCATGATCTTTTATATGCATCATACTATATTTTTTTAGCTGAAAATTAGATACATATATACATATATTGTATGCATTTCATCACGTTAGACAAATCTTATATATTTTTCGTCATTTGCATGTCAAATGTGTTGTTAGTACTATTTTACATCGTTCTTACTTCAAAATTATTTTCAAATTGAATTGGATGCATCTAAATAAATAAATACTCATCTAATTCTAATAATGTATGTCAAATGTGTAGTTACAATTATTTCTTATCTTGTCATTTTAAGGTTTTTTTTTTAACTGAACCCCTACTCATCTCTGCCCCATATTTAAAGTTTTAATTCAACCAAGTTAATCATGTTTCACAAAATTACTTTTTTAAAAGCCACTCATCTCAGCTCTTGCGAATTTCCAATCAGTTATTATTCTGCAAAGGGGAATTAAAAGTTGAACGTCTTTTTCTATAAAAGTTGACGATTTACATCAAATTAGATGTTTCCTTCATGAATCAAATAGTAACCATTTTTCACAAATCAAGTAATAAAGATATTCATTTATTAGAAACGTAACAGTAATAGATATACCAAATTAATATCGTAACGCTCATTAGCATAAATGCATGTAAGTTACAAATGAGCTGTAACAACTTACATGATTGTAACTGGCATTGGTGGCAGCAACATACGTCGCGGGACCATACCCGTAGTATGGCACAGCGGTCTGGTGGCGCTGAACGTACTGCGACGCTACAGCCGGAGTAGCTGGCTGATAGTACCACTGCACTTGACTTGGTGGTGGCGTTAACGTCCCTGTGGATCTTGGCCCTACAATCACGTTCGACGTATTAGACATTCGACTATAAACCGTGTTGTAATTTTCTCTAGTCACAAGTACATTTTTAGAAAAAAAACGTAACACAAGTTTTAAGTTATGTAATACGAGTATTTAGCATATAAAAAATACTAGAAAAGGATCATATACTAACACAATATATACATACCATTTTGTTGCGGAGGACATGATCTAGGCCGGTGTGCGCCAAGAGAAGCCAAATTACATTAGTACGCCGGCTATTGATCATTGGGGCAGGATTTTCACACGCCTTTTTAGCCGATTCAGGCTCATTAAACGTTACCTAAAAACAACAACATAACTACGTAAACCATATATATTAAGACCAAAACAAAATGAAAACAATTCTGGACAAACAAAAAACATACAAATCCGTAGCCTTTGGATCGTCCGGTAGTTTTATCATTGATGATAACGGCTTCTAAGATATCGCCATACTTTTCGAAATGGTTTTTGAGGGCGTCGTTAGGAGTCTCCCAGGCTAATCCTCCGACAAATACTTTGGTCAGTGTCGTGTCGCCAAATGGTCCTACATTGTTGCTGTTGTAGGTCAACATGGTTATGAAATAATAATAATACAAGGAGATTGCAATAAATAGGTTATTGGAGTAGTGATGTAGAAGTGGTGAAGAATGAAGATATATAGAGTCCAAATGAGATGCTGAGTTGTCATCATATTATACGTGCCTAACTATGTAAATTAAATCATAAATATGGATGTTCATATTTCTATCACGGATAAAGATTCTATTAAAATAAGTCATGTATGTATATTGTGAGTATTAATAACAAAAATGTACCCTTAAAATGGAAAAGTATTTAAAACGTGAAGAATCTATATACTATATATAAAACATGGTTTTTCATAAGAAAATTTAAAAAACAATTTAAATGAGTAATGTTGTTAGCCTAAATAATTTATATTTATTAAATATTTAAATACATTATTACAATATAAATCATTAATCTTCTTTACTTTCACTTGACACAGGTTACACCATAATCATAAGCTTGCAAAAATAATTATGTATGTTTGACAAAAGTAACTGTTGTTGGAACTGGAGATGGAGATGGAGATAGAGATTATGAAAAAAGATTATTATTATAAGCTGCATGAATTAGCATTTGATTTTAACAGGTTATGGAATGTTTTTTTTTATAATCTCATATAAGATCATTTGTCAAACGAAGCTTATATTTTAAATAGCTTATTTTTTCATAAAAATAATCACAATCTCCCCCATAATCTTTGGTGCCAAACATGCCCTTGTCGTTATAAGTCATTTTGCACACATATTCGCCTCTAACATAACATATCATGTTAAAATCAACTTTAGATTTAGTTTGTCTCTGGCCTCCTCCTTAGAGCCGTTGTTAATATATCTTAGCCTTTCAAAAAGAAAACACCAAGTTGAGATGTCGTTAATTAAAGAAAGAGTTGAAAACGATCACAAAAGTATTACAGTAATGCTAATTACATCTCAGTTAAATATTTATCCATCTCGGATGACTTGATAAGGACAAGTTTCATGTCGTTCACCCTTTTTTTATAACGAGTGCACTACTACATTCGTAGGACTTGGTATAGGTTAAAATGAAAAATAAAATATATACAGTATATTTTTTGGAATAAATTGCCGGCCGTACAAAATGAAGAGTGGGTTATATGGGCAACGGAATAAACGTACGTGCTCACCTGTCAGGCTATCTGTCATGCGTGAAAAAAATAAATTAAATATGATGTATATCAATGAGAAATGATTTGTATATCTAAAACATGAACCTAAATTTGTATCTAAAAATTTGATTGGTGAAAAGAAAAAGGGGAGAAGAAATGTAATACAATTATCATCTAATGAATGATTAAGTCTATTTTTAAATTTTATTTGTAGGCATAAATATCAATGCTCAATCCAAATTATATCGTGACCTTTTAGATACCATATAGTATCATTTTTTTTCTTGACATTTAAAGTCGAACAGAAATTAAACAAAATGTTGTTGAAAACTACAGTACACAGCACATGATATCTAACAAAAAAAAAATACTGTTGTTTATGGTATGGAAGTTTTTAATATTTATATTATACATTGCCTTTAAAAAAAACATAATCTTTGTGGAGTGTTTATAACATTGAAGTTTCACGGATAATCTTTAATATGAGTGCTTTGCAACTTGCAAGCAGATAATCCCTGTTAACGAACAAATACATCCCTAATTAAAGAAACTATGCATAAAATAAAGCCTTATACATGAATAGGTAAAGATCATATGTACATAAAGGGATGTAGGTTTTCTGTTAGGTTTACGTGTGAAGGGCGAGTCTATTTTGACTCAGTTGTACGCGGCTTTACCGGGTTAATTCCGGCACTGTTTCCGACACTTCCAAGCCATCTACATACACACTTAGCGAAGTTTGAACCTTAAAGATGCGATTTTTCAAATCTCCATTCTAGCTGCTAATCCGATCTGGTAAATTCTCCATTCATTAAATAATGATCGATTAATTTCATTGATAATCTTCATCCCTTCGTCAATTAGATTGTGATAGGGTTTAGGCCTCGACTTGTTTCGTCCCTACTCTCTTGTGATCATCTAACTCGCGTTGGGTGTTGTTTTGTCGTGTGTTAATTTATCTTTATTTGATTCGACGAGTAATTAGGGTTTGATTTAGCTGCTGATCTCCCTTCAATCCAAAGGTTTTCAATTCGTCTGTTCATCATGGGAGTCGATGATTGGCATGAGGTTTCGAGGAAGAAACATGGTTACAGAACTAAAGAAGACGACGTGGTTAAGATCTCGACTTCGATTTATGTGTCTAATTTTCCGGAGTCGACTACTGCTAAGGATTTGTTCGCTTCGTGTAAGGTGTATGGTCATGTTGTGGACTCTTTTATCCCTAATAAGAGAGCGAAGAATGGTAAGCGTTTCGCCTTCATTCGATTCATCAATGTGTTTAGTGTGGAACGATTGGTTAGCAATCTATGTACTGTTTGGATTGGTAAACATAGATTGCAGGCTAATTTTGCAAGATATCAACGTACCTCGGATAATGGTTATGCGTCAGAGGTTAAGTCTAAGAGCAGTTTTAGAGACTATAAGGAGAAAGGGAGTGGCAGAAATAATGTGGGTAAAATGAATAATGTTTTTAGTGACAAGGGGGGTTTATCTTATGTCAAGGTTGTGCAAGACCATGCTTCTTTTACACCCTCTGCTCCAGCATTGGTTTTGGATGACGCTTGCGTCGTTACTCGCGATCTTTCACGTCATGTTATGGGAAAGGTGAAAGACATCAACGTGATTCCTAACCTTCGGTCTATCCTATCAAAGGAAGGTTTTCCACAGGTCAATATATCGTATCTTGGAGGTTTTTGGGTGATGATAGAAATGGACAACGTGACCTCTAAAACTAGTCTCTTGGATCACGTTGGTGTCAATTCCTGGTTTCATTCTCTTAAGGAAGCTTGGCATGATTTTGTTAGTGATGATCGAGTTGTTTGGGTGGATATTGAAGGCATTCCCCTTCATGTGTGGTCTCGTGAAACGTATTTGAAGGTTGGTAATAAATGGGGTAAGGCTTTGGACATTGAAGATAATTCTGGTTTATCATTTGCCCGGAAGCGTTTGTGTGTTTTAACCAAACAACCGGATACCATATTGGAGAATTTTAAGGTAACGTTTAAAGGAAAGGTGTATAAGGCGCGTGCGAAAGAACTTTTCACCTGGGACCCAATTATTGTGGAACCAAAGGAGTCGAACTATATTTCGGATGATGATTCTGTCCAAGGTGATATTAATCAGCCGGAGGGGTTGATTTTAGAAGATGATAGTGATGTAGCTGAAGTTTCTGAAACAGTGTTTGGAGATAATTCTGCCTCTCATCAGGTTCCTTGTGGAAAGACGACCAAGGATCATTCTGAAGATCCGTTTGGTATTTATGACCTTCTGAACAAACGAGTTCCTGACGGGTTTCGTGATGTGAGTCCCTCATTGTCTCATCCCCCTGGTTTTACCCCTCTTTCGTCCGATGTTCGTAAAGATGAAAATTTGGTTGAAGATGCTGCTGCCAAGGTAGCTGATAAGGAGAGTTCCATTTCGTTTAATGCTAAAGTCATGAATGTTAATCAGGAGATTCCGGTTTCATCTAATGAGGGTGCAGATTCCTTTCATCCTAAGTCTATTCATTCTGGTGGATCCATTCTTGGTCTTATGGAGGATATGATTCGGGTAGGAAACTCTATGGGCTATAAGATGGAAGGATGTATGAAAGACATTGAATGTATAATCGGGTCACAAGGAGATGCCGAGGTTTTTAAATGAATATTCTCTCTTTTAACGTTCAAGGTCTTGGTCATAAGACCAAGAAGGAGTGGGTTAAGGAATTAAATACAAAACATAAGATTAATTTCTTAGCTATTCAAGAGACGAAAATGGATCGGGTTTCTCACATGGACGTTAAATTCATGTGGGGTCATTCAAACTATGATTTTGTTTCTAGTGACTCGGTTGGGAACTCGGGTGGTATTTTATGTATTTGGGAGGCATCCATTTTTAAAAAGGATTATGCTACTGTTTCTGATAATTTTATCGCGATCTACGGGACTTGGTTACCTAATAATGCCAAGATTCTTTTTGTTGCTGTTTATGCTCCTCAATCGCCTTCTTGCAAGCGGACCCTTTGGGAGTACATCTCGATTCTGATAGGTCGTTGGAAAGGAGAGGCGATAGTTATGGGGGACTTCAATGAAGTTCGCTCTATTAATGAAAGACTAGGTTCGGTGTTTAATGAATCTAGTGCAAGATCTTTTGATCATTTTATCTCGTCCTCGGGGCTTGTGGATGTTAATCTTGAAGGGTATTCGTTCACATGGGCTCACTCATCTGCTTCTAAGATGAGCAAATTAGATCGATTTCTGCTTCTAAGTCATGACGCTAATTTGGACCTCGATTTTTGTAAAAATCACCCCCAAAATAGGACCTAATGCAAACCCAGACTGGTAACATTGGGGGTGCTACTTCCGGTGCAGACATAGAACCACAATGTCACCGGGGGAAAACGACCTCAAGAGACATTCTAAATAAATTTCACATTCGTTATCATAAAATCAGATGTTTTAATCAATTATTTAATGGAACTCAAATTTTTAAACGCTCAAAAATAATATATCCCCACCGAGCGACTGAAGGCTACCACAATGCTCCACTAGTCATAATAATAAACCTAGGTTAAAAACATGCAAAAAACCTGTACCCTCTGATCTCAACATATAAAGTTGTTGGTTGGTGAAAATTCATAGGGTTAAGTAAATGCACGTGTTGTGAAATAATTTAAGAAATGTCTTTGTAAGGAAATAGTAGCGTTACAGTATTTCTCAAAAGTGTTATTTCTGAAATCCATAGTGTGATTTCAGTAAATCAGTAACTGTTTAGTAGTGGACACAAGATCGAACAGTAATGGTTGGTACTGTAAGTACATATTCGAGAAAGTCCAAAACAAGTAATGTAGACAAGGAAGTAAACTCCATTCATACACAAGTCTATAGTAGTTTATAAGTCTATTGTCTCTAAGCGTATTATTGCACTAAGCTCATGACCCCGAAGCCTTAACTAGTTTGTGCCCCAAATGTATAGGATGCTTGCCAACAACCTAAAAGTATTCTCAATGTTAAATGCACCATGGTCAACTTGTGACCAGAAATTCCAGGTGGGGATTGTCAGTCCCGATAGATCTATCCACAACACTCGCGCTCACTACAATAGCAATTGACGGTTCATGATATAGTAGGGACTTAATTGGCAATAGTGGTAACTTAGGCAATAATATTCAGGCAGTAATCTGGATAGCATACAGTTTAAAACAAAACACTTGTGTCCGTAGTAAAACAATCATGTAATTCCACCCCGTAGAGTTTATAAAACAAGGAGATAGAAATGGGGGCTATGAACTCACAAAGTATTGAAAGGTAATTGTACTGTAGTAAAATATATGAGTTTGTAAACGAGCATGTATTCCCCTCGCGGGTTTATAAAACATTGAAAAGATTGAAATGCGAGACTATGAACTCACAAAGTCCTTGAAAAGTAATCACATTGTTATAAGATAAACGAGTATGTAAAAGAGTTTGTAAACAAGCATGTATTCCCCTCGCGGATTTATAAAACATTAAAAAGATTGAATTGCGAGACTATGAACTCACAAAGTCCTTGAAAAGTAATCACATTGTTATAAGATAAACGAGTTTGTAAACAAGCATGTATTCCCCTCGCGGATTTATAAAACATTAAAAAGATTGAATTGCGAGACTATGAACTCACAAAGTATTGAAAAGTAATCACATTGTTATAAGATAAACGAGTATGTAAAAGAGTTTGTAACAAGCATGTATCCCCCTCGCGGGTTTATAAAGCATGTAAATAAGTAAAAGCGAGGCTATGAATCTCACCTTAGAAGTGAAGTGATGAAATAATCAGGTAAATGGCAGAAAATGTATCACGGAAATATCCGAAAGCAACCTAAGTAAATATGGGTCGTATAAGTACCAAGTACTTTAATTAATAACATTGAATATAATCTTATAGTTGTTATATCGCACTATCGTTCGGGCTATCATAATTAAAGAGGTCATGACATGACGTACGAGGAGCTAGGATACTTTAAATCGTAAATCCAACAACTCGTCAATACGCCATCCGAAGAGGCCTCATTATGAAATTCCCTAGTAATATAGCACTTTGGTAACTATAACACATATATATTTCTATATAGCTACATCACCATCTAGTTGCGTTTGTGAAATTATGTTCAAATTGTATTTGATAATTAAATACCATGTATTTATCTCCGTATAATCGTTAAATGGTTTAATCGCCTTTGTAAAATAATATTTATAAAGTCTAAACTAATTATAAATATTATTTAAATGATTCCATAAAGTTTTGCAAAAAGTTTTATTAAAAACGAACCAACACTATTCACCTCAGGAAATAGTGCACAAGTTAGAAAATAGTGTGTAACTTTCTCGTTTTAAACCCGTTGTGTACGTTTCCTTCGTTCACGCTTTCGTATTTGAAAGATGTATCAAATAATCGTATTTTTAAAAAGTTAAAATCTGCTGATGAATAGTACTTTTACTATTCATGAATAGTAATAATTTATATAAATTTAATTAGCTTAATCGTATAATCGTCATAACTTATTCGTTTTAACTCCGATTTTAGTGATTCTTTCGAGCACGTTCTTGTAATTGAAAGTTTTATCATATTATTGATGTTTATAAAGTATAAGTTTCTGTGATGAATAGTACTTTTTATAAAAATTGTTTTATAAAAGTATTAACTATCGTAAACTTGTAAATAGCGTATCTTCTTCGTTATTAATCGGTTTTTCGAGTTCTTTATGACCCCTCGATCCTTGTGACATGTAGTATTTTATAAAATCATAAAACATATATGTAAATTTTGAATTACAAACAGCCCCTTAAGATATTTTTCTCAGAATGTGTTTAAAACTTGTTTTTAGGACTTTTTAGCTTTACCACTTTGTTACAAACCCATTAGAACCCTTAATATCTTATGTCTTACATATATTAGCTCCATTAGGTCATATTTTGTTCAAGATTTCGAGATAACAAGTGTTCTAATCTCACTTTTAATCAAAACCCATTAAAGAAACCCTAAATGGTGATTTAGCTAAATAAAACATATGAACACATAAAATCATAAGTATGAATACATAAAGAGTCTTAGTTACCCTTGATGATATGTAGTATGATGACCAAACAAATCCAAACCCTTGGTTAGATCAAAAACACAAGCTTGCACCAATGGAAACCCTAGATTAGGTTTGAAACCATAATCTTCCAATCTTTGCTCCAATACTTGCAAATGGTTAACCAATGCTTGTAAACACCTTAGAAGGTCTTAGGAATGATGTGTGTATGCTTGTATAAGTGGTAGAAAAATTTGTATGGATTGTGTAAAGGGGTGTTCTTGAGCCGTGGCATGTATAGAGAGAAATGGGAGAGATTTTTGTGTTTTACACCTTAGGAATGTGTTTTGTATGTTTTTCTTACTAGTTAAGCCTTTATATAGGGCTTAACTAAGGTTAAGAAACTCTAGTTAAGTTAACTAGGGTTAAGTTAAAGGAAAATATCTAAAAGATATTTTAGATAAATATCTAATAAATATCTTATAAATATCTTGCATAATATCTCTTGTAAATATCTTGTTAATTAAACGCGAGCTATGACCAAGGTTGAGGAACAAAGATGACACGGTTCATAAAATGATATTTTATGATCATAAGAATAATAGCGAGACATGTCGTAAATTTTTACGATGCTCAAAACGATTAACGAACGCGCGATCAACCGTTGACTCGCGAAACGTCAAAAATAAAAATTATCAATTCTTCTCCAAATTTTTCATAATAAAATACGAAAATATTTATTATCGACAAATAAAATGTTAAATGTCGACACTCACTCACGGAAACTCGTAAAATAGATGACGTCGAAAATGACCTGAAAATACGGAATGTTACATGGTGTACCTATACTTTCTGGTACCAATAGCATTATATTTGATTATAATGGATAACTTTGGCAAGTTATCTTTCCACGAGAACATTTGTTCCTCAACCAATGTCACTACGGTGATTTCCATGTTAACGTATTGATATCATGAGCTTAGGGCAATAACACTATTTTCTATAATAATTGTACTCATTGCAATTATTACACTTATGGGTGTATAACAACGTAACCCACTGTTATGATAACTTGTATTCAAACTGTTTTTCTTAATAATTGTACTCGTTGCAATTATTACACTTATGAGTGTATAACAACGTAACCCACTATTGAACTTGTACTCAACTATTATAACTGAAAACCTATGAATTTCACTCAACCTTTGTGTTGACCCTTTTAGCATGTTTATCTCAGGTAATTGAGCAACCTATGGCACGGAGTGGCAAGGACTTGAAGATGGCTAAATTTTACATTCCAAATCTGATGTTGAGGATACTTTTATCATTCAAACTTTATGTTATCATTCAAACTTTATGTTTTCTAGATTTTGGGACCTCCTTTGTAAAACTCTGATATGATATTGAATGATAACTAAATTTTTCAAAACGTCTCTTTTGAGTCGTTTTCTATGATTATGTCTGTTGATCCATGAAGTAATACCCCAGATTAGCTTCCTCTGCTATATGTCAAATATGAGGGTGTTACAGATTGGTATCAGAGCTCATGATTATATAGAACAAAGGTAAAACCTTAACTATAACTACTTTTTTCCATTCAAGAAAGTCTTACGTGCCACTGCAGTT
The DNA here is from genome assembly GCA_026074375.1 of Tanacetum coccineum. NCBI lineage: Eukaryota > Viridiplantae > Streptophyta > Magnoliopsida > Asterales > Asteraceae > Tanacetum > Tanacetum coccineum. The sequence continues at coordinate 43,196 of BQNB010000486.1, read as the reverse complement.
TCCAGAATAGTATGTGTAAGAAATTTCCATGGCAGATAATACACTACTATTATATTATATATAAATAACTTATGTTATTTCCACTGGGTTGTTATATAGTCACATCTTTCCCCCATCCTATTATTATCCTATCTGATTCCGATGTTGAGGATACTTTTTCCTCTACACACTCTCCTGACTATATCCCGGCTTCACCGGACTATTTCCCAGCCTCACCGGGAAACACCTCTTCTAACTTTTTAGATGATTTAACTAAAGATCTTTTAGCCTCACTAGCCCTCTCACCTTTTTATGATGACCCATATATGAAGGTCGTGCAAGCATATGATGCTACTGATAATGAATTACCTATTCCACCACAAGCTCTTATTGCTCCACCGACTATTTTGCCTCCATCTCTAGTGTTATCACTATCAAGATTATTTTGAGTGATTGAGTGTTTTCATCTTCTATTACGTGCGGTGTATTGGTGTGAGTACTATGTAATTTAATCAAATATAAATGCTTAACGGTGTATAAATCCCTTAGGATACATTTATATAAACTTTTCTAAGGCTATTTGAGGACAGTAGGATTCAAGAAGTGGGGTATATTTGATGACAATCAAATAACATCACTTTTATAGCATCATTTATCCCATGTAAATAACCCCATTTTGTATAATTATTGCAAGAATTGTTACTTAATCAATTTATATTTAAGATTTGCAGTAATTATGGAGTACTTTGTAAAGTTATGCTAAAAGGCACGCATTTTGGAGCTTAATTCATACATTTGAAGATTATCGTATCTGACATCCTACACGTCTAAGTCCAATCAAGGAAAAGAAACGCGTATATGTGTCTGCACTTCACAAAAACTACGAAGATACAAACTTCAAAAGTCGGTATCCAGAGACATCCATACGCAGTATTTAATATAAGTAATTGATTGTTTTGATTAGCTTAAATTTATAAAGAGCTGAGGTTACCGTGTTATTAGATGAAACACACGGGTCAAAGTATAAACCCACTTAAGTATACATCTTTTTAGTAAGACAAAGGTCGTCCACAGGGATTTACGTAGTGTCAAATAATCAGCTAAAAAATGAATTTTAACAATTGTGAGAGAGATAACTACTTGAATAATTTCATATAATTCATAAGCAGTGGTAATAATTACGATCTCAGACTTTGAATTTATAAAAAGTGTTTTCTCGTCAGAAAATGTTTTCACGAATTCACTTGTATAACTTAAGACTTATATTTAGCTAACATGATTAATTGTGTCACTCAAATAATCCAGTTACTATTATGTCAAATCTATTTTTGTTTATCAAATAACAAAAATGGATTTCTCGTCACAGACAATAAAGATCGTAGACAAATCTTTAAAACTATATAGATCACAACGGGTCTTTCGACCTATACCGGTGTGAGTATATAATCAAAATTAATAATCAAAGTTGATAAGATTAGACACGATAGGATTATAACATAAGCTTAAGATTAACAAGATCGTAATTATACCAAATGCTTCTTCATTATATTATCTTCGCGGAGTAGTCATGAGAGATTTAGCCTCTCATGGCTATGAAGTTCATAACAAGATTAAATAGAATAACAAGAAACATACTATATCCGGGTAAGAATATGGATCAAAACTTTCCCGTAACAAGTATGAAATCAAAGTACAACCTTTTATTCTTATAAAATCTATGATACTCTTCTTTATTCTTCGTGGTTTAATCTTCAACCTTCAAAGGTTTATGGTGTTTTTTGGAATGAAGGATTGGAGAAAGATAGTTTTTGTGGATATGATTGATGTGGGAGATATTTAGTGGAATGATGAAGAAGTGAAGTAAGGAATGATTTTAGAGTGAAAATTCGGCCACTATTTATAGGCTAAGTTTGGGGTCTAAGTGCGGCGCACACAAAAGATTGTACAGCGTACTTTGGGTGTTAATGCATTGGGAATTTAATGTTAATCAAGAAGTGCGGCGCACAAAAATATTTGTGCGGCGTACTTGGGGTATAAATGAAATCTTCATTTAATTGACTTTAATTCTTGAGCTCATTGAGAAGTGTAAGGCACTTAGGGCAAGTGCGGCGTACCTAAGCCTTTTTCAGCTTAGAGTTCTTTTCTTTTCTTCTAACTTGCTTCCTAATAATCAAAAACACTTGAACTTTATTTCTTTTGAGCTCGGGATGACTTCAAGTGAACCTGCACATAAATTATACTATTAAGTATCAAAAGTTCATGAGAAATGATAAAAAAATATATAAATAACGCCGCTAAAAACATTTACAATTTACTCGTTATTAAATCCTTCCACACTTAGCTGTTACTTGCCCTCAAGCAATATAAAGCGATAAAAACAAGATCATTTATCATGACGTGGAGAAAATTTTACTTTACAAGTGTTTACTAGTTTAGATAACTTTTCAGGCATAGATACATAACAGAGCACCTCACAGGGAAATGTGTTTGATTTTTAATTCACTCAAGCCACTCAAATAGGGTTTATAATTGTGAAGTCACTCAAATGCACAGACATAATCTAGACATCTACCATAGGCTTGTACTTGACACATAAACATAACCGAAGGGCGGAACTTGATGCTGATGAGGGGGAATAGCATATACATATCTTATGTGCCAAACTTAAGCCTTAAGCTTTGAACTTTTATTTCTCTTTTTTCTTTTTTCTTTTTTTATACCAAATGATAACTAAGGCTTGGCACAAAACTTCACTTTTGAGCAATTTTCTTCAATCTTTTGTACTTCAGCAATTAGTACTAAAAGGGGTGCTGCAGGAACTTTCAGGATTATTTCTCCTCATAACATATGATTTTACTTATGAATTAATCTGGCTTCGGTCTAGTAAATGATGATCAAGCACAAGTTCTAGAGCTTCTAAATTACCGGCTCACTCAAATATAATTTTCAACCAATACCATTGCTCCAGAAAAGGCGACAAATTACAAATACACAGCTGTAAATACGGATAGAAAAACAAAAAAATACTTTTTTTATGGGGGCCAAAAATTTATTTTTGCATTCAAACATTAACCAACTCGAATAAGCTAAAGGCATCAATTATCTTAGGTACCAAAGGTGAGTACCCAAATACATTCTAAGGCTTAAGATTCTCACAATTTAGTAGACTAGTTTTGTGCTAGCTATAATGTCAATCTAGGTGGATTTACCTTACTAAGAGCATATTTTATATTAAAAGCAAATATATGAATTTTAAGATTTATGAGATTTGCATTAAAAAAATTAGCAAGGCAAACATGTAGGGATATGATTAATTTTTCCTATTTGGCTCTCCTCCATACTTAAGTTGAACATTGCCCTCAATGTGATAACTGATAACTAGAAAATAGAGAAAATTAGAGAAAAGTACGTCCCGGCACATAATGGGAAATGTAGCTTGCATGAAAGCTATCCTTGAGCATACTCCATAATTTTCTAGATTTGAGTTATAATACCTGCATAAAAGTAAACACACAAAAGCACACAAAAAGAAAATATTTTTAGGGTTTTTTTAGAGACAACAATTAAAGGAAATGAGTGGAGTTGTATAGAGGAAGGACTCCTCCACACTTAAGTAAAGCACGGGTTGCCTCCTGAGAAGCGCTTAATTTTTAAGAGAGTCTTTAGCTGGACTCCTGCTTCTGGTGTTCATTATTTTAGAAAGAAGGGAGTGACTGCTTCCCTTTAGTTATTATAATCTTCTTCTTCATGATATAAGTCAGTGGCCGAATGAATATTGATGCTTTACTACGTATGGTCCTAGCCAGCGAGATCTGAGCTTCGGCTGCTTGAATTTATACTTTGAATGAAAGAGCAACACTTTGTTTCCGTGTTTGAATTATTTTCTCATCTTGAGTTTCCTGTCATGCCAAATTTTGGTTCTTGCCTTGTATATACAAGAGTTTTCATAGGCTTGATGTCTTAGTTCGTTTAACTAGTGTAATTGAAACATTCGCTTCTCACCAGCAGCGATGAGATCTGGGTTACAGTTTTTTAGGGCCTAATATGCACGGTGTTTAATTTCAAATGGTAAATGGCAGTTCTTTCCTTATATGAGTTTGTACGGTGTTGTTCGGTTGGTTTTTTCTCAGCAAACAAAAAAGCCCATAGAGCGTCATCAATTTTTCTTGACCAGATAGCGGATTTGTCTTAAGAGGTCTTTTCAAGAATTCTTTTAAGAGCTTTGTTCGTGTTTTCAACTTGACCAATTTTGGTTTGCGGGTGTATGATGTAGAGGAAGTCGGTGGTAGTAACTTCCATATCGTTTCTTGGTTTTTTCCATTATTTTGTTGCAGAAATGAGTTCCTCTATCGCTTATGAGAGCTTTGGGCATTCCAAAATAGCAGAATAGTTTTTTCAGACAAGTAATAACAACTCTGGCATCGTTTGTTGGTAGAGCTTGTGCTTCGCACACTTAGATACATATTCGACTAGCGCCTAAATCTGTATTTGAATTTGTAACGATTTTCATAAACAAAGGTCCCAGGAAATCGATACCCCATATGTCAAAAATTTTACATACTTGAATGTTGTTTAAGGGCATCTCATCATGTTTGAAATATTTCCTGTCTTCTGACATGCCTCGCAGAGGCGAACTTGAGTGTGAGCTTCTTTGATGATGGTCGGCCAGTAGAAACCTGAGTCTAAGACTTTTTTTAGTTGTCGTGTTTGGTCTGTAATGTCCACTGGTCAGTCCGTGGTGACATTGATTTAAAATGGTTTGGGTTTCTGGTCCAGAGATACAGCGTCTGATCATACAATTAGAACATACTTTGAAGAGGTAGGGTTCCTCCCAGAAGTAGTGTTTGAAGTCTGAGAAAAATTTGTTCTTTTTCTGGTACGTCATTCCTTTAGGCATGATTTCACTTTCTATATAATTTGCAAAGTCTACAAACCATGGTTCGTCTTCAGTGTTCACTTCCATAAGAGTTTTTCCAGGAAAGTTGTCATCAGCTTCACTGTCATCACTTGTTTTATCATTTTCAATTCGATACAAGTGGTCAGCTGCAACATTTTTTGTACCTTTTCTATCTTTTATTTCGATATAAAATTCTTGTAAGAGCAAAATCCAACGAATAAGGCATGGTTTAGCATCTTGTTTCTTGAATAGGTGCCTAAGAGATGAGTGATCAGTGTGCACGATCATCTTTGATAATACCAGATAGGATAAAAAATTTCAAAAGCAAAGACTACAGCCATAAGTTCTTTTTCAGTGATTGTATAGTTCTATTGAGCTGCGTTGAGAGTTTTGCTTGCAAAGTATATTAGATTAAAATTTCTACCATATTTTTGACCTAAGATTGCTCCTACTGCCAAATCACTTGCATCACACATGAGTTCGAACGGAAGACTCCAGTTTGGGCTTAAAACGATCACCGGAGCACATGGTGAGTTTATTTCTTTAATATCGTCGAATGCGTTTCGAACATTCGTCATTAATTCGAATGGAGTAATCTTTTCCAGTAACCTTGGGTGAGGGGAGGGTGATTTTTTAGAAATCGTTTAATGAATCTTCGGTAGAAACTGGAATGTCCCAGAAAACTTCTAATACCTTTGATATTAGTGGGTGGTGGAAGTTTGGAGATTACGTCGATCTTTGCTTTGTCGACTTCAAGGCTTGCTTTGGAAACCTTGTGTCCAAGCACAATTCCTTCTTTAACCATGAAGTGACATTTTTCCTAGTTAAGGACAAGATGTGCATCTTTGCAACGTTGAAGCATTTTATTAAGGTTATTCAGACATTGATCAAAAGAGCTTCCAAAGACGGAGAAATCGTCCATGAATACTTTGACTGATTCTTCGATCATGTCATGAAATATAGCCAACATGTACCTTTAGAAAAAGCGGGAGCATTACATAAACCGAAAGGCATTCGCCTATAAGAGTATGTACTAAAAGGACATGTGAACATTGTTTTTTCTTGGTCCATAGGATCGATTGGTATTTGAAAATATCCGGAAAAACCATCGAGGAAACAAAAGTATTTATTTCCTGCGAGTCTTTCTAACATTTGATCCATAAACGGCAAAGTGAAATGATCTTTTGCAATTGCTTCATTGAGTTTTCTATAGTCAATACATGCTCTCCAACATGTAACAGTTCTTGTTGGGAAAAGTTCATTTCTTTTGTTAGTAACAATTATGATACCACCTTTCTTCGGTACACAATGAATGGGGCTTACCCAAGGGCTATCGGCGATTGGATAAATTATACCTGTATCGAGCAGTTTAACTATTTTCTTTTTACAACTTCTTGCATGTTTGGGTTTAATCTTATTTGTTTTTTAACAACTGGTTTTTTATCTTCCAGGAGTTGAATTTTATGTTTACAAAAAGATAGACAGATTCTAGGAATGTCTGTTGTTTTCCAAGCAAAGGCTTACGTGTGTCTTTTAAGAACGGATACGAGCTTATTTTTGTTTTTTTTAGAAAGCTGAGATGATATGATAACAGGCAAAAAGAGGGTTCTTCCAAGAACATATTCCAGGTTATTAGGAAGAGGTTTAAGTTCAAGATCCGTAGGAGCTTCTTCAATAGATGTTTTGATCTTGTAATCGGTGTTAAAGGTGATTTTTTCGAATGGTGGTTCTTTGGTGTCGGATTCGGATTCAGAATTTTCATCGGCAGTCATTGCCATGAATTCATCGAATTTAGCAAAGAGTTTTTCTTCAAGGATGGTTCCTTTGATGGAATGGAGGATTTCACTACCTTCGTCGAGAAGAGCATCGAAATCTTCTTCTAAGATTTCGTCGATGACGTCAATACTGAAACATGTATCATCGTTTGAATAGGAGTGTTTCATCGCAGAATCGATGTGAAAGATCATTCGTTTAGTTCCAACTCCGAGATTGAGTTGCTTCTGTTTAACTCGAATTACTGCATCGGCAGTGTGAAGAAAAGGTCTTCCTAAGATTAGGGGAACTTTACTATCTTCTTCCATTTCTAGAATAACAAAATCGGCAGGGAAGGTGAATTTACCAACTTCAACGAGCATATTTTTAGCTATTCCAACAGGGTATTGGAATGATCGATCGGCTAATCTTACGCTCATTTTAGTGGGTTTGAGAGTTTCAAGAGATAATTTCGCGTATAAGGAATACGGCATGAGATTAATGCTAGCACCAAGGTCGGCTAAAGCATTACATGAGAAAGCTTTGTTGAAATTACATGGAATAAGAAAACTTCTGGGGTCTCCAAGTTTTGGTGGAACTTTGTTTTGAAGTATCGCGGAACTTTCATCGCTCAGGAAAGCGGCTGAGATTTGTTCGATTTTGTGTTTATTATTTACGAGTTCCTTTAGAAATTTGCCATAGTTGGGCATTCTAGCTAAAACATCGAAAAAAGGTACGTTGATTCGAATGGCTAAGATCATGTCGAGGAATTTTCCATATTAAGCTTCCATTTTCTCTTTTCTGAGGCATTGAGGATATGGAATTTTCGGTTTATATGGTTTGGGTGTCGGTGTTTCTTTAACTGGTTTGGGTGTTTTAGGTTTTGGTTGAGGAGTAGGCTCGTCATCTTCATCATCGCTATCAAAGTTGATAGGAGTTTCAGAATTATTTTGTTGATTATTTGGGTTATCTGTTGGGTCACAGGATTTACCACTTTGTGTAAATATGACATTCACATGCTTGTTTCAAGCTTGTGATGGTTGGTAAGGTTTTTTGATTTGAGCTACCTTTTCGGTAAGGGTTTAGTATTACTAGGAAGAGAATTCTAGGAAGGTCCAACCGAGATTGCTTTGTCAGCAAGTCTGGATCAAAATTAGCTTGAGATTTTGAAGTCTAGGCTTTATGTTTTTGTTGTGTTTCGAGTTTGTTTTTTTGAGATCCATACAAATGTCTTTGACAAAAGAGTTTGGTCGGAAGTGATGAGTTTTATGAAATTGCTTAGTTGATTATTTGAAGATCGTGTTTAACATCAGAGTGAGATTGAAGTTGTCTCGGTTGTAATCGTTTCTTTTACTTGAACGCCAGTTATCGCGATTTGAATCACGATCGCGGTAATCATTGTAAAACAAGTACGACGGAAAGTTTGCATGAATTTGGCTTCTTCTTCACGGGACATAGGAATGTCATCATCGTCAAGGTTTGATTGTTTTGAACGAGATTGAAATCTTTATACTAAGCATCCATTTTCATGGTCATGGCATCCATTCGAGCCATGATTTTGTCAGTGTCGGAATTACTGCTACCTTCAGCGGTGAAAGCAATGGTTTTCTTAAGAGAGGATTTGGTTTTTTGGTTTTTTGGTTTTTAGCCCAGTCGAGCTTGAGTAAGACTGTGTTCGAGAAGCTGATAAGCTTGATTCGGAGTTTTATAGAGGAAAATACCACCAGCTGCGGCATTTAGAACTTCTTGGGTTATTTTGTTGAGAACCAAGGAAAAAAGAATTTTGATAATATTTGCCTTTGGACATATTGGTGACCATCTGGCAAATTCTAAGCAATTCCTCTCATATGAAGCCCAGCATACGTCAGAAGATTCGTTTCCATTTGAGAACATAGCTTCGGTGGGGGGGGGGGGACTTTCTCCGAGGAGTCGATCAAAAAGAGCCGGGGGAAAGAATCGGCTAATGAAAGCGGTTCAAAGTTCATCCCACGTTTCGATAGTTCATTCTTTGAGTTCGTCCAGCCAAGTTTTTGCTTCTCCGGTGAGTGATAGGGGAAACATCATTAGGCGGACAGCTTCATTCTCGGTGTCTCTGTATTTAAACATATCATATATTCTGAGAAATTCATGAATGTGTTTGTGAGGATCGGAATTGGTTCTTCCATCAAATTGGTTTCACTTGATGAGAGTCAAGTGGTTACCTTTAATGGCGAATTCATTTTCGGTTTCAGGAATGGTGATTGCGGAACAAGGAGTCAGAGCGACAACACGGTCGACAACCCACATGGGTTCATCATCCATGGGATTGTAATTTCAAAGAATTTCAAGAAAGTGATGAAAATAATTGATGTCTATAATTGGCAGATAGACAATTCTCGGGAGTTGAGGTGGATTGTTTCTTTGTTCAAATGGAACTCTTTTGTTTCGTCGACAAAGTCTTCGATTCAGAGTACGTTCAGGTTCAGGTAATGGTTCAACATGTTCAGAGTTGGAAGCACGTGTATGCATCCAAGAGAGAATTTGTTTGGGTCAGTTTGCCAAAAAACTGTACGTCAATTTTTAAAAAAAGGGAATGATAAAAATTATTTTTAAAGGTTTGATTACAGAACAGTTTTTGAAATCCCCAGCAACGGTGCCAAAACTTTTGATGTGTTTCAAAAGCTTTAAATTTATAAGACTGAGATTACCGGTTATTAGATGGAAACACACGGGTCAAAGTATGACCCACGTATGTAGTACCATCTTTTTAGGTAAGACCAGGTCGTCCACATGGATTTGCGCCATGTCAAATAATCAGCTAAAAAATAAACTTTAACAATTGTGAGAAATATGACTACTCAGATGATTTTATATAATTCATAAGCAGTGGTAATAGTTACGATCTCCGACTTTGAATCTGTCACACCCCGCCAAGGCGGAATCACAAGGCATGATCAATAGGCATCATCACAACACAAGGCGTCAAAATAGAGAAAACTAAAAATGACTTTCAATAAACTTCAAGATCCAAAGCGTGTTATGACAACGCCCAAAACAAAAATCCAACATATAATGCATGAAGAACAAAACATGACAAGTTCAATTGAAAACAAAAAAACAGATAAATCATAGACTCTGCATGCAATCCTAGGATCCAGCTAACTCCTCTTCCTAACTTTTCACACGTTTTGCTCACCTGAAAATGATGCTAAAAATGTCAACATAATTGTTGGTGAGAGTTACAGGTTTAAGACTCATTTATGACACCGCGATCAACAAAAACAATATTTACGAACATATATGCTTGGCTATTCTATCAAAAAATAAATTCACATATATCTGGGGTGGATCGTACCCCTCCGTCCCACAATATCTCCTCGCAAGACTGACCCACTTGACTATCTAAGTCCGTTCGGGTCTCACAGAAGGTCATGTCATCCTCACATATGCATGCCTTACCAAAATTCATATCTCATAGCAATAGCACATAGCAATCATATAGTTTAACACTTAAAAACACATATCATGGTTCATAATTCAAAAATAGTTTTGCATCATTTCCATCCTAAAATATAAGTAAAAGGTGGGAATGTAAAACTCACCTGATGCAAAGCAAATTCCAATTCCTTCACTTAATCTTGCAAAGAATCTAAACAAAACAATACACACATATGTTACCATCGATTAGGTCACACACCCAAGTCGATGTAACAATTACAACGATGGATACTCTATATCATATCTTGATTCAACTCCTCTATATACTTCTCATATTGCTAACCTCAATTAACCTTACATACTTTACTTTTCTCAACATACTGCTATTTTACTCAGTTTATATCACAAGATGACTCTATATAAAATACTTAAACACCTAATTGGTTCTCTCCTACATCTCATCGCTCCCCATAGTGGAGTTTTGAGCTTCTAGGATTTTTGATAAAAAATTAATAGTGAGTGTAAACCATTTTAATAAAAATTCAAACATCACAAAAGTGTCCAGAATTTGAACCTGATTCGACCTTCAAAACGTTTTTAGCATGACAAAACCCCAATTTAAAACACTTAGAAAATTCATACAAAATCTAGAAAATCATAAATCATGAAATTGCTACAGTAGCAATCCCATTAATTAAAAAGACGTTTTGATATGGTTTTTGACCTCACAAACACAACTCAGAATCTGCCCCGAAAACTCAGTTTTGACAATAAATCTTGTTTGATTAATTTGACTGATTTCCACTTACTTTTAATTCATGAAACCACTTGGGTTGGAAATTAGACTCTCTGTAGTTAATTTTAGGCTCATCAAAATCAATAAAAACTATCCATATGACCGAGATATGGCTCTCGCAAGATACCGATATAACAGCCCAGATTTCTTCTATCCGAATGTTAGCATAATTAACACCTAATTAACACTACCCCAAAAACCCTAATTATTAACCCTAAAATGATTTTTGATGATCAAAAACTCTTAGTTTACAGATTATTTACAATAACCTAATCCATCCTTAATGATTGTTACGTTAAATAAAATCAATTGAATTGAAAAAGGATTTAGAAAACATTACCTTAACTCTTGAAAATCAAAACCCTAAAAAATTTTGGGTTTCCCTTTGTTCTTTGTGTTGTTCGACCGGCCAAGGAGAGAGGAGAGGAAAAAAAGTGATTTTTGATTAAGTTATGGTTTCTATATATAGGCTTAAGAAAAGATAATTACCAAAAACAAATTGTAATCTAACTAGGATTACTTTCATTTTCTTCTTTTCTTTTATTCGGCCTATACAACTGAATTTATATCTACAGTATAATATAAAGTTAATTAGTAATAATATATTATATATATATATATACACACACATTTACTTTAATTCTAAGTAAAACCTTTAATTATTTTGCTAAACCTTGAACTTTCTAACTAGTTTTCAAACTAACCTTCGATTCTAACTATTTTTAAAAATAGAAAGTACTCTACAATCTATAAAATACTAAACTAATATATATAATATGAATTACATATACATAGTACGTACACAGAATATTACGTACACGACATTTGAAACTACGCAAAGCTTTTAAATGATTTCATTTCCACAAGTACCATGATTCATCACTCATGTACTTCCATCTCATACACATATAAAACACATAAAACACATAATGACACACATAAACTGAATTATACAGGCTTTAACTAACCTGCTAAAATCTTAGTTGTCATAGTATCCCCTCCTTTAGGAAATCTCGTCCCGAGATTTAACCATTAATCTCGACAATAGCATTCCCAAACAACTGGGGATATTTAGCCTTCATATGATCCTCACATTCCCAGGTAAACTCTAGTCCATGCTTGGAATTCCATCGCACTTTCACAATAGGTATTTTACTACGCTTAAGAGTTTTGACCTCACGGTCCATAATCTCTAAAGGCTCTTCTACAAAACGTAAGGGTGACTCCACACCTACTACCTTAATCTCATCCAACGGCACATGCAAATTGCATCCGCTAAACCTTCTTTAGAATTCTACACATGAAACGTGTCCATGCACACTACTCAAATTCTTTTGGGAATTATCTCAACCTATAAGCCAGACAGGACTAATTCCTCGAGGATCTCGAAAGGTCCTACAAATCTTGGAGCTAACTTACCTTTCTTTCCAAACCGCACTACACCTTTCCAAAGTGAAACTTTCAACATTACATGATCACCAACTTGAAACTCTAAGGTATTCCTTCTACTATTTGTGTAGCTCTCTGACGATCTCTAGCCAGCTATAAGCCAATCTCTAATCACAACAACCCCTTTATCAGTTATTTTCTTTGGCACCAACTCTGTGTCTATTTTAATCCGCTATCTCCAATCTCAGCCCACAATACGCAACCTTCACTTTCCTTCCATACAACTCCTCAAAAGGAGCAGCAAGCGAATGCTCTGAATGTTATCTATTGTTATAACAGGAAAATTCCAGTCAATGGCAAAATGAATAGTCCAACTATCACCAAAATCAATCAATAATACGCTCTCCACATATCCTCTAACGTTGTATTTTACGCTCGGCTTTATCCATCCGTCTGAGGATGATAAGCCGTACTCATAACTTACACACGCGTTACCCCCAACCGCTTTTTTTTTGTCATCATTTGCAAAACTTGACTTAATAGACCATCCCAATAAAAAATAAATCCGATGTTTGGTACACATGTCGTTGAAACAATATCAACACTGTACAACCTTGCTAACTTTTCCATACCTAATCCTCTCTGTATTGCCAAAAATGCGCCAATTTGGTCAACCATCACAACTAGGACCCAAATCGCATCATGACCACTACTTGACCTGGCAACTTTGTTATAAAGTCCAGAGCTATTTCTCCCCACTTTTTCCACTCACGTATCTCAGGATGTATGCAATAAACCTGACGGTCCTTGATGTCCGCCTATCACCATTGCGCATGTCAAACACTTGCAAACGAAAAATAGCAATCTCTTTTTCATACCCGAACCACCAATACAAGTCCCGAGATCATTAGTAAACACCATGTCCGCTCTGGGATGCACAGAGTACCTCATCTTATGAGCTTCGTCCATGATCTTGGTTCTTACACCGCCCACTAATGGAACCCATATACGATCCATATAGTGTAGGCTTCCATCCTCTCTCTTTTCCATTTGTTGGTTTGTACCATTCAATCCTTCAGCTATCACATTTTCATCCTTAAAAGCTATTGTTCCTAAACTTAGATCTAATGCCTTAGCTTGTAAGGTTATTGTCACCTTGGATAAATCCAAACTAACAATGAGAGAAACTTTGTTAAGATGTTTCACCAAAGGTTATGCGGAATCTAACCTTTAATGATCAAGAAGAATAACAATGAAATGAATGAAATAGTGAAATGAATAGAACAGTGAGTTACACAAAAAGCTTTAATATTATTGATGTAATAATACGAGTACTCAACCAGTACTAGGGTTTACACAACCTTAAAGCTATGAGAGAATGTATTTCAGATTGATGATGTGTGTATGTGTTGAATGAGATATGTAACTAGATGCCCTAGGATCTCCTTTTATACACTAAGGAGTCCTAATGGGCTTACAATATTTTCCTATGTATTTAGTCAAATGTATTAAATACAATGACTAAGTATTTAATACTTTCCAAAATATTTAGTCAAATTCTCAATCAGCATTAATCTCTTCAATCATCATTAACTTCAGTCTTCTGTTTGACTAATCAACATTAATTTTAGTCAATTAGCATTAACTTCAGTCTTCTATTTGACTAATCAGCATTATCTTCAGCAGCAGCATTAACTTCAGTCTTCTATTTGACTAATCAGCATTAATTTCAGCAGCAACATTAATCTTGAACCAGCAGTAGTAACTCTATAACCAGCAGTCTTAAGTCCTTCAACAGTCTTAAGTTAGTACTGGCAGTACTAACTTACTCTAGCAGTACTAACTGATTAATACTGGCAGTTGTAACTTGTGAGCAGTACTAAGTATGATAAGTTTAATTCCCAACAAAAGCTTCAACTTGAGCTGCCAATATCAGTCCTTTAACTCCGGACTGAATTGTCACAGCCATCGCTCGCACTCGTCGAGGCTTCACTCTCTCCTTTCTACTTAAAGCATCAGCTACTACATTTGCTTTACCAAGATGGTACTTAATCTCACATTCATAATCACTAAACAGCTCTAACCATCTCCTTTGACGCATATTCAACTCCTTCTGATCGAATATGTGTTGAAGGCTCTTATGATCTGTATAGATAACACTCTTTGTTCCATACAAATAATGCCTCCAAATCTTTAGCGCAAACACCACCGCGCCTAATTCTATGTCGTGAGTCATGTAGTTCTTCTTGTGGCTCTTCAATTGTCTTGATGCATAGGCGATTACCTTATCCCTTTGCATAAGAACACATCCCAATCCTTGGTTTTACGCGTCATAATAACCCATAAAATCTTCTACTCCATTCGGTAACGACAATATTGGTGCATTACACAAATTGTCCTTTAACGTTTGAAAAGCTTTCTCCTGCTTCTCACCCACTCATACTTCTGATTCTTCTGAGTCAACGAAGTAAGAGGTTTAGCAATCTTTGAGAAATTCTCGATGAAAAGTCTATAATATCCAGCCAATCCCATAAATGATCTTACTTCAGATGGTGTCGTAGGGGCTTTTCAACTTCTCACCTCCTTAATCTTACTTGGGTCCACGTGAATACCGTCGTGATTTACCACGTGTCCAAGAAAATGTACCTCTTGCAACTAGAACTCGCACTTGGAGAACTTTGCGTACAGCTTCTCCTTCCTTAGCAAATCCAACATCAATCTTAAATGATTTTCATGATCCTCCTTCGTCTTTGAGTATATCAAGATATCGTCAATAAACACTATGATGAACTTATCCAGGTACGGTTTGCATACTCGGTTCATTAAGTCCATGAAAACTGCGGGTGCATTTGTTAATCCAAATGGCATAACCGTAAACTCAAAATGCCTAAATCATGTTCTAAACGCGGTCTTCGAGATATCATCATCATGCACTCTTAGCTGATGATACCAGATCGAAGTCTTCTATAGATAAGTTAACACGCTCCATGAAGTTGGTCAAACAATCGTCAATCCAGGGAGTGGGATAACGATTCTCGATGGTCAACTTATTTAGTTCACGATATCTATGCACAAGCAAAACGATCCATCCATCTTCTTAATAACAAACTGGGCTCCCCCATGGTGAGTACTTGCCGCAATATATCCCTTGTCGTTCAACTCATTGAAGTTCTCCGACAGTCTTTGCATCACCGAAGGCGTAGTCAAAAAAAAGATATGGCGAATTTGCTACGGGTGCCGCTCCAAGAATCAATCTATATGAAAACTCTAACTTGTCGTTGTGATCTTTTCAATCCATCTAGTCAAAGCCACCGCACCACCAGTTCTATCAAAGTCTCGAGGTCCACACGCCATAAATCCTTTGTAGGTACACCCGTTATTTCCTCCACCATTTCCATTACCATTGCCATTAGCATTGGCATTGTTGAGGTTGTTAGTCACTTGAGTCACGATATTCGGGATGATATTCCGAAGTAGTTGAGCAACGATTGCCGCGATGTCAGGAGGGTTGTCCGTTTGTCATGTTTGAACCATGTTTTTGCTAAGACATAGGATTATTTATATTAGACGATATACTACAGATTTCATATCCTATGATATTACTATCCCCGCAATACTATATACGTACAAACATAACCAAATCAATATGTGTCAACACCAAATACATGTAATCATACTTGCAAGTCCATTTGTGTTGTGGCACATGTATAATTATGTTGTACACCATAATTATAGATGCCCCCTTTCACGCGTGTACTCGCTCCTATGAAAACAGTTCTTGAAATCAACACATCATGCAACACATATAACACATTTAATAAGATACATAGCACACAAGATAAATCCTAAAACCACTTCTCATTAATAATCATAATCGAAAATAACATTTCCTAACATGGTTTAAACGATAAAAGAAACACTAAAAATCCTAAATCAAATCGATTGCACGAGTAGTCGGGTCAAAATCAAACTCAGCTCCCAGCAGTGTCTTCTATTGTCAAGTTTATGCGTTGATTACTTGCCGCAGACTCGAGATCCGAATCATTAGCATCTTCAGTCAGCCATCCATTCATATTGCCTTTTTGTAGTGGTAATAAGTAAGGTGCAAACTCGTTCCTTTGGTCTTCCCTTTGGAGTTGTGGATGATCCACGAATCCATATTTGTTGTAAGGAGGGTGCCTACTCAGCTCTTCTTCTTCTTCATCTGAGGTGTGGTATCCTTGGAACCTAGAAACATTTCCTTCTTTGTCGATCCTTCTCCTCCGAATCACCCCAATGGTTTGGTTACCTACTTTCTTCCGACCCCCCCCCCCCCCCGACCCCCCTTCCTCCCCCCCTTACCCCCCCCCCCCACCCCCCCCCCCCCCCCCCCCCCCCCCCCTCCCCTCCCCCCACATAAACTCCCCACCCCCCCCCCCCCACCCCCCCTTCCCCCCCTCTCCTTTCCTGTCCCCCCCCCCCCCCCCCCCCCCCCCCACCCCCCCCACCCCCCCCCTCCCTCCCCCCCCACTCCCCCACGTTCATCCCCCCCTCCCCCCCCCCCACTTTCTCCCCCCCCCCCCAATAAAAAACATCCTCCCTTAAAAAATTTTGCTTCCATTTTAAGCCAAAATTAAGGACAATGTTTCAATCCTGAATGTTTTGTTTCAAAAGTGGTAAATCTCTCATCTCTTATATTATCGGGGCTTTAAGCTTTCAAGATCATCTATTTTTCCTTAATGAAAGCCCGAGATGATTTATGAAGGAGACGTTCCTATTTGGGATGTTCTGTATTCTCCTTTCTTCCTTCCTTGACCAGCTCAAGTATAAGGGGTCGAGTCAAGCTCACGACTCGGTTAACAAAAACAAAGCGCTTCTCGGGAGGCAACCCGTGTTTCTGTTTTCTTTCTATTTTCTAATAAGTGTGACGTAGTGCCTCTTCTTTTCTCGTGTTTTTGTCGTCTGTGATGATTTGGCAGGATTCCCCAGATTATGAAGACTCTCGTGCTTGTGGTTTTGTCCAACGCTCACTCGATCTTCATTCCTTTGCATACTTATTTTGGGAATCACCTTATATCCCTTGATCTTATTGGACTAACGTTTAATCTTTGGCATAATTAATAAACGGCTTTAGATTTACGTGAGATTCCCTTTTATATTAGGAATATGCATTGAAATTAGTATGAGGGGGTGGCACCCCCACATTGAGATATGTGTCGCTTTCTAGTTGAGGGGGAATCTTATCGATTATTGATCCCACTTGCATTTGTCTTTGTCTTTCACGTAACCCCGTTTTACCAAGAAAAAAAAAAAAACAAATGTCTTCAAAAGAACCTTTTTTACCGTGAATTTTATGCCAAAAATGTGATTTTTATGCAAAATTTAAAAAAATTGCCAAAAATAAATAAGTGTTATCACAAATGTTGACTGTTCCGTGGTGAGAATAAGGAATAATTTAGACTTGATCCGAGATGTTGAGCTTCTAGCTTTCTCCTTAACCTTTATTAATGTATAAGCTTTTGGCTTGTCTTTTTATACAGAAGCTTTAAAATGGCGAATTCTAGCTCAAAAAACCTAAGATTTTGCAAGTTTTCCATAAATGACTTTTAAATATGCAAAGCTTAATTTTATTTGGCTATCTAAGCATTCGCGGAGAGCTTTTTATTAAAGATTTTAAATTTAGCGAAAGAACGCGAAATGAGTAGAGTTAACAAATAAGTTGGAATGATATGCAAATGATTTATGTTGGAAATCTTACAAAGTCATAAGTGTAATTTGTGGTTTCTTTTCCTTAACTAGTTGCTTCTAAAATGACTAATTAATACGTGCTCTCTTTTTGTAAGACAAGTTAGTTTTATCACTCTTAAAAATCGTTAAGATCAAACGTATTTAGAGATAAAAAGCTTTGATTGATAATTAAGAGTTTTTTGATCAAAAATTGTTTTAAATTTTTAAAAAGAAATTTTACCGTTTATACCGTGTAAATATTAAATGTTGCATTAAACAGGAAAAAAAAATGAATAAAGTAAAAATAAATTATGTGAAACAACTATAACTAATGTTGCTAGAAAGTATGTTGCTTAAGTAAATAAGAGGAAAATTGTCTTTTTTATAAAAAATTTAACACTTCATTTTGAAATAATTTAAGACTGTTAATCCCTCAAGATTTTTGAAACCAGACGTGTTTGTTTAATTCTGATCAGATATCTCTTGTGAATGGGTGTCAAAAGCCCGGGCACGTTGACCGATGAGGTCGGGAGTTTTTTTTCGAGAAGAAAGTCACTCTAAAGGAATTAACTTACCTACAATGTCTTAATTTTGGAGGAATTAACTTGTTTTGAGTTATAAACTTACTAAGTTTTAAGAAAAAAAATTAGTAAAGGGTTCAAAAATCGAAAAGTCTCGACAGATTATTCTCTGAGGGGTATCAAAAGCCCGGTCACTTAGCCGGCGAGGTTGGGATGTGTCGAGAAGAAATGTTGCTACATGGGACAATCTCACCTTTGAATTCATATAACTAAAAGTGGAATGTGAAACTTGGAAAGGTTATAACTATCTAAAAACGTGGGTTGGATGGTCAAAATTCAAACTGAGCACACACACCTTAATATATAATAACTGTCGGGAGGAAAAGTTTTACACAAATTACAAATATGAGTAGCGTTAGCATCCCAACTTGTAATTAACAGTGATTTCATTTTTAAGCTTAGTTTGGGAATAAGTGAAAAATCAAGGACGATGAATTTATCCTTCTAGGGCACCTTAGGATTGAGGTGTTTCTTATTCAGTGATCCTAAAAGTTATGATCAATAATGAAAGTCAAGCATGTTGTATATAATGGAAAATAAGAAAAATATGTGTGCAAGAAAGAAAATGGTAAAAACAGGGAGTGTTTAAAAAACTAGTAATTTCTTAATCCCTTTTAATTCTACACTTTGCTACTTTTCAAAGTATTTAATTTAACGGGGTTGGAATTTTTGTCTTTCTAAAACATTGATTTATCTTCATTGCGGTTGAGGACCCAACAACAATAGTTTAGTTATGACGGGGTGTGGTATGTGCTTATAATAACATCTTTTTCTCTATTAAAACAGAGCTTGAATAACCAAAAACTGGACATAAAATGTGTTCTAAAATTCTGCTTGGTTCGCGTTGTGTTTCTTGTGCAGAGTGACGGATATTCACAAAAAGACAAAAATGAAGCCAAAACAGACAAAATCGAGCTCAAGATTGGAAAGAGCGAGAAAAACCAAAGTTGAGGACATTTTTCAAAGTGCGCCAATCCTAGCCCAAAATTAATGGGCCAAGACCGGCCCAAATTATGAAGAAAATCGGCCAAGAAAGAAGCCCAATATGGAAATAACCAAACCGGCTCAAGAAGAAGCCCACTTGGAGACTTAACACTTTTTTACCCAAACCGTAACACCGTTAGTCCTAACATCTAACGGTCGTTACCCGTTCATGCTTCATTTGTCTTTAATAAATATGAGCCAAAAATAGCGGTCAAAGAATTAATGAGGCGGTTTCAAGTTTGAATAGAAAGAATTAATGAGGCGGTTTTAAGATTGATTGGCAAGAATTATGACTTTTCATAATCAATTATAGAAATAATTGAAGGCCTTGGCGGTTTTACCTCACAAGATGCACACCATTCTCCTATAAATAGAGATGAAAATTCTACACTTCCTATCATCAATCATTCCAGTCTATTTTTCCTGTAATTTACTTAATACTCTATTTTAAGCTTATGTTTAAGCAAGTTTCTTTTCAAGTATTGTAATCTCAAGTTTTATCAATAATTTTTTTTCAGTTGTTCGTAAATTCGGGTTGGATATTGTTTCATTGGTTAATGGGTTGAACTAGTTGTGAGTCGAATTTACAGGTTGTTGGCATTAAATATTTTGATTCATATAGTTAAGCAGCAGATTTGTTTTCTTTTCATTGTTTCATAATAGTAGTAGCAAGTGGTATTTGCAATTCGTTATTTTCATTTGTTTATGAAGTTTTTGGTTTAGCTTGCAGCAAAATAGAAAACTTTTTAAATTATATGGTTACAAGGCATTTTACTCATTTTTGTCTTATTCTCATTTTTCAATTAATTAGATTAGTAGATATCAAAATAAAAATTGATCAGATTCTCTTTTTTCTCTTTTGTTATCCAATCACAGCAACCTTTTCATTCAATCTATTAAGTCATAGCGGCAGTTGTTCATTTTTTGTCTTATTCATATTTTTTAATTAATTAGAGAGATTAGTAATAGATTAGCCAAATTTCCTTGTGTGTTTCTCATTTTGACTGTTTGAGATTGGATTAATTATGCGAGGAACCATTTGGTTAATTGGTATGTTGATCGGATACGGCTTATGGATGATGGTTGAAAGTTTATGGAGCGGGTCTTCTCTCGTCATTTTTGCACTCTTCATCATATTTGGTATCTCTATTCTTCTTTATTTTTATAATGATAGTTGTAATTACCATGTTTATTTTTTTACATTATTATTAGGATTAAAATTTGATTTAGTTGCTTAATTTGTCGTGTTTCTTTAATTTCGTTAACATTTTTAGTTCAAATCTTTAATTGCTTTAATTATTGCTTGCCTTTATTTGTTTTGTTGGCCTATAGAAATTGAGAGACCAAAACCAGTAAAATCTTGAACTATTCAAAAGAATCCATCTCATGCTTCAACAATAAGTTCAATTCACGCAACGTCTGCGAACAAAATATTGACCCGGGAAACGACTAGAAATGGTTGCTTTCGAATTTGATACTTCTGGAATTATATTTTATTTGTGAATTGGTTTATCGCTTTGGCTAAAAGTGATTTGCTAATTTCACACTATATCTATATTATATATTATATTATTTATATATATATATATGTTATATACTATATCAATTTATACTATGACAACGATCACTCACCCACTCATACTGTTGATTCTGTCTGAGTGAGCAAAGTTGAGAGGTTAGCAATCTTGGAGAAATTATGATGAAATGTCTATAATATCCAGCCAATCCCAGAAATGATCTTACTTCAGATGGTGTCGTAGGGGCTTTCTAACTTTTCACCGCCTCAATCTTACTTGGGTCTACGTGAATACCGTTATGATTTACCATGTGTCCAAGAAAATGTACCTCTTGCAACCAGAACTCGCACTTGGAGAACTTCACATAACAGACTTTTCTCCTTCCTTTGGCAAATTCAGTACATCAAATCTCAAATGTTTTCATGATCCTGCCTTCGTCTTTAAGTATATCAAGTTATCGTCAATAAAAAAACACTATGACGAACTTTTCAAAGTTGTGATTTGCCACACTCGGTTATTAGAATCCATGAAAACTGCGGGTGCATTTGTTAATCCAAATGGCATAACCGTAAACTCAAAATGCCCATATTATGTTCTGAACGCGGTCTTCGAGATATCATCATCATGCACTCTCAGCTAATGATAACCAGATCGAAGGTCTATCTTAGAGAAGTAGCACGCTCCTTGAAGTTGGTCATACAAAAGCGACTGATCCTGTGGGAGTGTGATAACGATTCTTGGATGGTCATGTTTGTTCAGTTCACGATATTCTTATGCACATGGTGAAAACGTGATCCATCCTTCTATTGACAAACAAAACTGGTGCTCCCCATGGTGAGTGACTTGGCCGAATAAATCCCTTGTCTTGCAACTCTTAAAGTTTCTCTGACAGTTCTTGGCATCTCCTTTATAAGGCGCATAAGTCGATATGGCGATTGCTAGGCGTCGCCTACAGGAATCAAATCTTACGAAACTCTACTGGTAGTTTGTGGCGGTAATCCTGACAGGTCATCCGGAAATACGTCCTTGAAATCACATACGATAGGAATATAGCTTAACGTCGGTTCATTCGCCTTTGTGCTCATTAACGTCTTTGTCTTCCCGACATTAAGTTCTCCTTGAACACAGAGTACCTTACCTTCTTCTACGGGTATCCTAACTATCTTCTCGTGACACACGATCACAGCCTTTTGGTTTGATAACCAATCCATTCCTACTATCACATCAAA
This sequence comes from Tanacetum coccineum, assembly GCA_026074375.1. NCBI lineage: Eukaryota > Viridiplantae > Streptophyta > Magnoliopsida > Asterales > Asteraceae > Tanacetum > Tanacetum coccineum. The sequence continues at coordinate 20,949 of BQNB010000486.1, read as the reverse complement.
ACTTCCTTGTCCTAATGGTATCAATTCTATAGTCAATATAGAATCTTCTAGCTCTAGTCTATAGCCATGGAAAATTCTATCAACTTCTTCCTTCTTACCATTAGCTACTTCTATCACATACTCATGATATTACAATTCCCCCAATACTATATACGTACAAGCATAATTAACCAATATGTGTCAACACCAATTACATGTAATCATACTTGCAAGTCCATTTGTGTTGTGGCGCATGTATAATTATGTTGTGCACCATAATTATAGATGCCCCCTTTCACGCGTGTACTCGCTCCTATGAAAACACTTCTTGAAATCAACACATCATGCAACACATAACGCATTTAATAAGGCACATAGCACACAAGATAAATCCTAAAACCACTTCTCTTTAATAATAATCATAATCGAAAATAACATTTCCTAACATGGTTCAAAAGATAGAAAGAAACACTAAACATCCTAAATTAAATTGATTGCACGAGTAGTCGGGTCGAGGTCGAACTCAGCTCCCACCAATGTCTTCCATTTGGAGTTGTGGATGATCCACGAATCCATATTTGTTGTAAGGAGGGTGTTCACTCAGCTCTTCTTCTTCTTCATCCGAGGTGTGGTATTCTTGGAACCTAGAAACATTCCCTTCCTTGACAATCCTTCTTCTCTGAATCACTCCAATCGTTTAGTCACCTATTTTCTTCATAGTCATACTCTCTTCCACTTTACACGGATATAAGTCGATGGGTATACGGCACTTACGGTTTGTACGCCATATCTTACAGCCAGAAATTGGGTCAATATAACGCTTAATCCCAGTTGAACGCATGATTCCCCAATGAAACTTACGCTTTGAGGGAGACATAACTCTATAAATAAGGAAGAGTATAAGCTCCGTCAGATTCTTGGCGACGAAGAAAATAAATACTAGCATATATGTATATATTATACATACGTACACACAAGCACATAGTTTCTAAATGCATCTATATGAAGGTTCCTAGTTATAGTCTAGGCCAATCCTACTAGTTCTCTATAACCTTGGCTCTGAATACTAATCTGTCACACCCCGCCAAGGCGGAATCGCAAGGCATGATCAATAGGCATCATCACAACACAATGCGTCAAAATAGAGAAAACTAAAAATGACATTCAATAAACTTCAAGATCCAAAGCGTGTTATGACAACGCCCAAAACAAAAATCCAACATATAATGCATGAAGAACAGAACATGACAAGTTCAAATGAAAACTAAAACAGATAAATCATAGACTCCGCATGCAAGCTTATGGTCCAGCTAACTCCTTTTCCTAACTCTTCACACGTTTTGCTCACCTAAAAATGATGCTAAAAACGTCAACATAATTGTTGGTGAGAGTTACAGGTTTAAGACTCACTTATGACACCGCGATCAACAAAAACAACATTTACAAACATATATGCATGGCTATTCTATCACAAAATAAATTTACATTTATCTGGGGTGGATCGTACCCCTCCGTCCCATAATATCTCCGCGCAAGACTGACCCACTTGACTAGCTAAGTCCGTTCGGTCTCAGACACAAGGTCATTGTCATCCTCACTATACATCATGCCCTTACACCACTAATTAAATTTCACAACACAATGCAATAGCACTTTAGCATTGTCAATATATGTTCGACACATTATAAACAACACATATCAACCCCGGTTCATAATTCTGTACAAACAGTCTCTCTGCCATCATTTCACCATCCAACTAGTAAAATTATAAGTATAAAAGTAAGACTGTAAATAACTCAACATGGATGAAGCAAACGTGTTCAATTCATTCACTTAATCTTATGCAAAGAATCTTAAACAAATCAATTCTCACATCAGGTTACCTCCATCGTTTAGGCACACTTCTCCAAAGTCGGTGTAACAATCACAACGATGGATAACTCTCTATATTCCTATTCTTGTTTCCAACTCTTATTTACTAATCTCCTCTCATACTTGCTAAACTGTCAAATATGCATCACAAACTCTTTATTCTCAATCGATCTGCTCTTTACCTCAGTCCTTATAGTCACAGGATGACTCGACATATAATACTTAAAACACCTAATTCGGTTCTGTATCCTTACATTCCATAGCTCCCTAATGAGTTGAGTGAGACATTCTACATTTGTTGGATAATACATTAATAGTGAGTGTAACCCATTTTAATTAAAAATATTCACATCACAAACATTGTCCAGTAAATTAGACCTGATATCGAGCACTCTTCAAAAAGTTACAACTCAGACTTGAGCAGACCATTTAAACCAAATAGATAATTCTACATAAATTCTAGGGAGATAAATCCATTAAACAATCATCAACTTTGCTACAGTATCAACGCCCATTAATTCTAAAATCAACGTTTTGTTGACTTCTATGGTTTGTGACCTCACAATCCACATCTCTGTATAAATGTCCGGAAATATTCAAGTTTTGACATTGAATCTTGTTTGATATATCATTTGTCTAAATTCCACTCAACTTATAATTCATAAAACCACTTTCGATTGGAGAAGTAATCTCTTGTAAGTTAATTTTATGATCATAGCAAACATAATCAATTAAAAAGCTTCTCCGTCACTGACCGAGAGAGGGCTCTCGCAAGTAATATAGACCTCTAAAATTCATACCAGATTCATAAATTTTTTCTTGCCCACCCCCAAATCCCCAACCCCACCCACCCCAAAACCACACACACACAAACACACCAACCCCCCACACCCCCCCCCCCCACATCCTTTTTTACATCCATATGGTTTACTGACCCATGTTACATTGAGCAGCTCAAACGCAGTAGAGAAAAATCGTATAGCCCTCAATCTCGCAACTGGAGCAACAAAGGAACCTCTCTTCAAAACTCGATTCCCTCCTCTTGGACGGTAACCACGGGCAAACTAATTGAGCTTTGTTTCTTTCAAGAAATCCTCCCAGTTAGTCTAGTCTTCACTTTGTAGTATCACTTATACCAGTAAATAATCATGCAAACTTTGTCTCGGTCGAGGTACGGGGGGGCGGAGGCTTTTTTTTAGATTATTTTTTTTTTCTTTTTTTTTTTCCCATACTTCAGTTGTCGAAAACTCATTAAGTTTTCTTTCGCAACTTGATTCATCCAAACCATGACTTGAGTCAAAGCATCTTTATACGTCTTAGGTTCTACACTCCATCAGTGAAGGATTCAACAACAGTGAGGAAAGCATCGTAGTAACAGAAAAGAGCTTGCTCATGTAATTGCAGCCGAGTGGAAACTGGTCTAGAGAGTTCACCGATTATGTTTTCAAGTAGATGATCCTTAGTCCATTTGCTATTATGTTCAGAAATTTGGCGATCAGGGTGCACAATTGTATGAATAGAACCCGGTGATGAAGATTGATCAAAAGGGATTTCTAGAATTGAAACACCAAAGTACGGATCATTACCCATATGTGCAACTTCAATATCATAATTATCTTCCTCAACATCATTCGAAATGATGGGAGGTTCAGTTTCGGGTGTTGTTTGAGAGTTACTTGGAGATGGTGCATCTTGGTCAACTATAGTTGATAAAGGTGAACCGGTTGAGTCAACAAGAACTGGAGCACTTACTTCAGAAGCAACAACTTAAGGAGCTAGATGATCAACACTAGGTGAAGGATTGAGAAATTCATCGAACAACGGTTGAAACAGCATATCCCAGTCAGTTCACGAAGGTGGTACAAACAGTGTTGGAGGATGGGGGTTTGGCACGAGTCCTGAACTGATTGTTGCAGGAGTCATTTCATGAAGTACGGGTCCTGAACTGCTGTGTTCAGAAGCCATCACAGTCAGTTCATCAAAGTCAACGTGAAAGGTTTCAATTATTCATTTGGTACGTCTATTGTAAATCTGAAATGCTTTCTTCGTGGGTGCATAGCCAATGAAAATACCTATATCGGCCTTCGATTGTAACTTGCTCAAGTTCTCGCTATCATTCGTTGGGTAGCAGAGTGCACCAAACACATGAAGATACGATAGGTCGGGAGGTTTGTTGTGCAGAATCTCGTATGGTGTTTTACCATGTCGACGGAGTATCATGGAACGATTTTTGGTATAACAGGCTGTAGCAACCACTTTGGCCCATAGAAATAAAGGAGCTTTTGCATAAATTAACATAGTGTGAGCTGCTTCAATTAGCGTACGATTTCGTCTTTCAACAACACCGTTTTGCTGTGGAGAGCGGGTAACAGATGTTTCATGAGAGATGCCAACCTTCTCATAATGTTCACGCAATGTCTAATTAACAAACTCAGTTCCATTATCTGTTCTGATGCGTAGGACGGTTTCTTTAAGTCGTACTTGGATCATCTTTAAAAAATTGATAATAAAAGCTGGAGCTTCATCTTTGATCGCAAGCATTTTACCCTTGTAAATCGAGAGTAATCGTCAACAATAACAAGGATGTACTTCTTTCCATTGACACTTACGACACACATTGGTCCACAGAGATCCATGTGCAACAGATAGAGTTTTTCTTGATTGGTGTTTTCAGATTTGAGTTTGTGAGGTTTCTTCGTACTCTTGCCTAATACACATGCAGGACACAAATGGTCCTTTTCAAACTTGAGCTTAGGGAGACCTCGAACAAGACCATGTCTAGCAAGATGATTAATAGCACCAAAGTTTAAATGAGAGAGACGACGATGCCATAACCAAGACTTGGTTTTAGAGGCCTTTGACAAGAGACAGATAGGAGAGGATGCCATCATATCCCAGAGAGCTGTGCTATAATGGATTGTCCCCTCAAGATCCAGTTAATAAATCAACACCTTCTAGATTGTGAATGTAGCAGGTGTGTTGACGGAACACAAATTCGAGGTTGGAATCACAAAATTATCCCATAGAGAATAATAGATTATGCCCAAGTCCTTCAACGTAATAAACCCTTGAAATTGTAACATTCCCAATCTGATAGTCTTCATAACCCATAATCTTTGCAACATGATCATTACCGAATTTGACAGTACCCAAGAATTTGCTGACAAGTTGGTGAGCTGAGAGCGATCTCCGGTCATATGCTTGGAGCAGCCGGAGTCCAAATACCAGAGAACAATTTGGATGACCTGCATTCATCAAGAGAGGAAGATGGAACATTGGAAACTATGGATCCCCAGGATTGACTGGGTTCTGAATTGTTAGCAGTTACAGATTTAATAACCTTATAATTGTTAACAGGAACACTAGTTTTAGACTTCCTAGGTTTCCTTGAGTAAACCAATGTGACGACAGGTTTAGGTGTTTTATTATCTAGAGCAGATGATTTCCTAAGGGGCACTTCAGTAGTTGTGGTAATCCTAGTTAAAGGGCACGCATTTCCTACTATAGTGAAGATCCGACCAGTAGGTCTCCAGATATATCCAATATTGGTAAACACCTTTCCTGTTGGTTTCTAAACTTTTCTCTTTGAATTTTTATTAACAGATCTAGACTTAGCACGAGCATTCACAGTATTAATAAAATCAAGAACATACAAATCATGATTATCAGAAAGCATGCAACCATTACATTTAACATTTAAGTAGAATTTCGCAATTAGCTTGGAATGTTGACAGGTGCAGTTCTTTTGGTTCAACAACATGTTCTTTTATTTTTCAAATTAGATTTAACTTTCCTAGGGTGGGCTTCTACTTTATTCTTCAGAATTCTACTTTGTGTTTGCTGAATCTTATCTTTCTTTGTATTGCCTGAAGGCTGTGATCCGCTTTGATAATAAAAGCTGGAGCTTCATCTTTTGATCGCAAGCATTTTACCCATGTAAATCGAGAGTAATCAACGACAATAACAAGGATGTGCTTCTTTCCATTGACACTCGCGACATGCATTGGTCCACACAGATCCATGTGCAACAGATAGAGTTTTTCTTGATTGGTGTCCTTAGATTTGGGTTTGTGAGGTTTCTTCGTGCTCTTGCCTAAAGCACATGCAGAACACGAATGGTCCTTTTCAAACTTGAGCTTAGGGAGACCTCAAACAAGACCATGTCAGGCAAGATGATTAATAGCACAAAAGTTCAAATAAGAGAGACGACGATGCCATAACCAAGACTTGCTTTTAGAGGCCTTTGACAAGAGACAAATAGGAGAGGACGCCATCATATCCCCAAGAGAGAGTGTATAAAGATTGTCCCCTCGAAATCCAGTTAACAAATCAACACCTTCTAGATTGCGAATGTAGCAGGTGTGTTGACGAAACACAACTTCGAGGCTGGAATCACAAAATTGTCCCACAAAGAATAGATTATGCCCAACTCCTTCAACGTAATAAACCCTTGAAATTGTAACATTCCCAATATGATAGTCTCCATAACCTATAATCTTTGCTTATAGGTCTGTTTCAAATGCTCATTCTCAGCAATAAGCTTTGTCACGGTATGATCCAATTCAATATTTATGGTTTCAATCTCTTCTAAGTCCTGTTTGATCTTATCCTTATCCATTTTTCCACTTAGAGATTTAATTCTCTCTTTCAACTTCTTAATTACCGTGTCTTTCTCTTGGGACTGAGCTTTCAATTCATTTAATTCAAACAATTGATCAAATCTTGGAACACTTTGATTTGAAACAGAATTTTTCCTTTGAAAAATTTCCTGTTTAAGTTGAGTGTCAACTTCCACAGAGATGCAATGTTTTTCAAGAATGGTAAAACTTTTGAACAGTTTATCGTAAGTTTCCCTTTTAACAAAATTCGTTTGAAGCTTAGTCTCAAGTTTGAGACACTTTTGACATTCATGCTCATTCACAGAATCATTCTCCATAGAAGGATTAACAAGTAAGTTCACAATATCTTTGTTCATCACTTGTTTCAAGAGTCGTTCATTTTTGTTCAAATCTTGATTTATCTTAACTTCAAATGTTTTTGACTCAATACGATGTTGTTCCACAGCCTGTTCCATTTGATAGAAGACATTTTGGACTTCAGAAAGTTCATCAGCCAAATGTTGGTTGAATGTACTAAATAAGTCCTTCAGAGCTTTTACAAATGGAATTATTTCATCCCTAAAACAAGCTTTTGTATGTTCGAAACCCCACGAACCCTCAGTGATAGCTGTGGGTGTGGTCCTTTCTTTGACTACCACATCAAAGTTAGCAAGATGGTATTTAAGTTTTTTCAAACTCGTGTTAACCATGCTGACTTTAGGAAGTTCTTTTGGAACCTCAACATTGGTGGGTCTAATAGAAAGTGTGGGTTCTGAAGAATTCACAGAATTCTTAGACCAAAAGGCTTGTTCAGCAGATAATTCAGTTTGTGGAACAAATCGTGTCGAAAAATCTTTGTTAAGAGCAACATAATCTATCGGTGTGGTATCAACTTGCTTTTCCTTTTCTAACATCATATTATCCTTATGTTTTGAAAGCATTTTGGAACGACTCTCTTCAGCAAGTGCTAAGGTTTCTTCTGAATCAGGAATCACAATAGGATTAGTTTGAACAATAATATCACCAACATATAGCTTTGGTTTCGACTGCTGAGCTTTCTGCAGATAGAAGGGATTTTGAAAACCTAGAGCTTGTTTAGTGGTACTATCATAGAAAAACTGAGGTTTCGTCAACATGTGAACAGTTTGTGCAGATTGATCTCTTTTAAAAACAATATTATCTAGATGTTTGATCTGCTTTTCTAGAGCTATTTCTCTATCAATGTTCCTAGATTCTTCTTTCTTAAAATCATTTTTTAGAAGAGTAACCGTTTGTAATAAAGATTCCTTTTCTTTTAAATGTTCTGAAAGAGTTTGTTTAAGAAGATCAATCTCTACAGACTGTGCACATGTGTCTGAAACGTTATCCTTACTCCTTAAGTCACCATTTTGTCCTTCTTTCAAAACTTTAACTTGTTCCTTATATCTTTCAAGCTCAGCAGTTAAGGTATCATTGACACTCTTATTTTCCAGATTGGTCTTGGTACAATTAGCTACTTGGGTTTTAAGCTGTTCAATCACAGATAATATCAAATCATCTTGTTGTGCAGAGGAGTTAGAATTCTGAACAGTTACTTGTTGTGATTCAATCACATACTGAGAATAAGGAATGATATTGCTATCACTGGTTATTTCAGTCTCTGAATGATTCACAACATTCGACTGTTGAGAAGACGGCATCACCTGCACAGCTTGATGTGCCACATTATTATTCATATTATCATGATTGTGTACCTCAGCAAGAGCATCTGAACCATAATGAGATAAATTCGCCATGAGAGCAACTTTGGCAGAGTTGAGTTCGTCACAATCAGAGTCATATGCATCCAAATCATCAGCTTGATAAGCAGCATTGTGAGTAATGACAGTCTGTGTGCTTTGACCTTCAGGAATATCTGGATCTGCCAAAAAAGCTAGTTCCTCCTCATTTAGAATTTGACCATGTGCTTGAGCTTGTACCAGCAACACTTTCTCCTTAAACCATGAATCATCCCTTTTTCTCTTTGGTTTGGTGCACTGTCTGGACATGTGGCCTTCCCCTTTGCAGTTATAGCAAATAACCGTCCTCTATTTTCCAGAATTGCTTCCACTTGCTCCTAGAGTGTAAGTCCTTGAAGTACCCGCAGCAAAAGAAGTTTGTCTCCCCTGAATTGGTTGTAGTGTAACTCTTCCATTATTGATGGTAGCTTGTTGTCTAGGGTTAGATGAGTTTCTCAGCTGATTATTAGTAGTGGGATAAAGGGATGTGACAACTGCAGTCAAAAACGACATCATGTGATTAATGACATCAATTGGATCATTACTTTTCTGGAATACTAGAACAATTAGACCGGGGTCTTGTTGGGAAAATTCAGATTGTTGGTTAATTTGGGGAGAATATTCCAATTGAGGGATGGATGATGATGGAGAATAAACGTTGTGGTGAATTGATGATTGAAAATCATTGGATGGATAAGTTACTGAAAGAGGTGTTGATGATTGATGAGTTGAGTATTGTTGAGACTGATAAGGTGAACCATACTGTGGAGATGGATATGTTGAAGCTGGTGGTTGAAGTTGAGTGTTTTGGTAAGTGTGTTGATGAGTTTGATAAGGTGACTGTGTTATTTGGTGAGATGCAACTAAAGCAAGAGGATCGGAGTTACGTTCATGCATCAAACGAACTTCATTTGCATGTCGTTCATGTTGTTCCAAGTGAGCATGAAGCTGATCAACATTGGTAGTATGCAAGTCTTTGACCAACTTAACATCAGTAATGAATTTGCTCCATTCATCAGGAAGAGTGTTCAGAAACTTGGTATTAACTTGAAATTGCTCCAGTGGCATCTTGTAGATGTTCATATCATTGAGTAGCAGTGTGAATCTCAAGTAGTACTCGTGTAACGACTCTCCTTTCTTGTAAGTGAACTTATCAAATTCATCGTACAACTTAGACTCTCGTTCTTGCTTTGTTAACGACGTTCCTTGCATGAGCCGCTTAATCTTCTCCCAAAGATCCTTGGCTACACGATGTTGACTTACAAGAGCATAAATTTCTGTTGGAAGGCCTTGGAGAATAATATTAATTGCTTTGATGTCACAATCAGCTTGAATGGCTTCTACAGGAGTGAGCTCAGTATATTCCTTAAGTCTTGTTACACCATCCACTGTGATTGATGGCCAGACGAGTGGACCTTTCTCAACGGAAGCAATGATCATTCTACCATGTGGTCTATTCATCATATAAAGTTCCATTCTGCTTTTCCATGAATCATACAAATGTTTTTCAAGCATCGGTGGTTTATTGTCACCACCCGAGAGAAGTGATTTATCAGCAAGAATCGCCATTAATAACGTGGTATCAAAAAGATTACTAATTGATCGATCGGTGGTAGAAAGAAATTGTGTTTGATTATGTGGTTGTCGAGTCTTGAAGTAATTCTTGAAACTACACGGGATTTTACAAGTCAAAGAAATAACCGTATAATTTAGAAATTTGAGTTGATAGGTTTTAGTTAAAAATGACTAGATCGGTTCTCAAACAACTTTATTTTGGTTCCAACTGGTTCGGCTCCAACTGGTTCGGTTCCAACTAGTTCGGTTCCAACTGGTTTCCAACTAATTCGGCTCTCAAAGTCATAAACTGGTTCGGTTAAGACTGAAAAGTACTAGTTCGGCTCTAACTGGCAAACAACTAGATCGGTTCCAACTAAAGTAAACTAGTTCGGTTCCAACTAAACAAACTAGTTCGGTTCTAACTGATAACAACTCGTTCGGTTCCAACTAAAATCAACTCGTTCGGTTCTACTGGTTCGGTTAACTCGTTCGGTCTTCCAGTTCGGTTCCAACAGATAAAAACTAGTTCGGTTGTAACTGAGACGAAACCCAAATTTTCAAAACTCAAAAAGACACATTTTTGATTGGTTTTTTGCAAAAAAATCTTATACAACTAGTGTTACTAACCCTATAGGAACAATAAAAATAAAAACTTTAAGGTTTTTAAGCCGAAAAATTTAAATCAAGATTTTGCTCTTTGTAAAGGTTTTAAACACAAATCAAAAGACAAACACAAAAACTAAACACACCACTCCATGGATCTTGATACCAATTAAAGAATACTAGTAATCTTTAATGATATTATGCAAGAACTAGAGAGAGGAGTGAGTTGGAAAGTTTTTAGAGAGAGAAAGTAATATGAAAATGATGTGTGTGAAAAATGAAAAATGAAATAACCAACCAACCAACCCTCTCCAAGGCATGGAGAGGGTATATATGTTACATACCATGGCCGGCCATGGGCTTTACTAAGGCATCCATGGGCCTTAGGCCAGACTAGCTTACTAGACTAATCAAATAATAAACTACGGGCTAAGACTATTACAACTTGGAAGTGGCCGATATTTTTCTTGTTTCCAACAAACTTTTACCCAAATTTTAACCTCAATACGACGTATCCAATGAATTGAATAAGGCGTATTGACCTAATATAAGGGTCTATATTTTAAACTCCCATACGCCGTATCCTCTTATAGACATACGGCGTAATGAACTCAGACCCTTACATACGACGTATCCTTTTGTGAATACGCCGTATTACATCTCACAGAATGTTTACTGATTTAGTTCATTTTTGAAATATGGCACCACTACCAGCTGCTGATCAGAGGCACCCATGGCTTAGATACCAGATTGAGGAGTACACCGAGGGGATTAGGCATAGTTACGAGTAGAGGCTTGAGACGATATGGAGCAGACCGGTTAACCAGGTTCACGTATTAGATTTTGAGGGATTGGCCCCCTGAGATGAGGCAGGATCTGGCAGTGAGGTTGAGGATGGTATATTCTGGAGAGGGGCAACATGTGTTCGTAAGTCATGCCAGAACTTTGATTGATATACCTGTTTTTGTCAGAAGTTTTTCTATTATTTCAGGTTTTACCATCTTTGACGATGATGATATGACAAAAGACGTTGTGCTCGGCATGAAATTTTGTAAGAAGTACGCATCATGCCAAAGGATTATAAAGAAATTCACTCTCGGGAATAATTGCGAGCGAATTATGGAAAATGAATGAAAATGAAGAGGAGAAAAAGGTCAAACTTAAAGACCAGCTGAAACAAAAGTGCTTCCCGGGAGACAACCCGGTCATTTTAATTGTTTGTCGCATTTTAATTGTTTGTTGCACGAGTCTGTCTTCCCAGACACTCTATACGGCGTATCGAAAAAACACCTATGGATACGGGGTTATAGAGATGTTTTGGACGTTAAACAATTTTTAAAACTATATTTAATTGCTACTATTTAATTATTTCTACAGCGAACAATACAGGTATCTAGGTTTGGGATACGACGTATTGATCCCTGTACTGTTGTGTGTTTAATTGTTTTCTTGTACTATTGTAGCGAGATAGAATTTGCACTTGTCTTCTAATCTCTTATACATGACCTTGCTGAAACTTTGATATGGTATATGCTGAAAAAGACATATGTTGAACTTCTCACGGGCTTGTGTAGCCCACTTTTTTGCTCAAAGAACTCATCTTGAGAATTTATCATGAGCAAACCACCAGGGAGTTTCCGTTCTAATCTATTTTCCTTTTATTTTTTATGATTATCTATAAACGAGGATTGTGGTTAATTTAGTGGGGGATGGAGATTCGAAGTTACTTGTCTTCTTTTTTACAAAATAACATACAAAGTGCTTAAAACAGTTAAAATTAAAAAAAAAAATTAGCATGACTTTTAATAAATTCACTAGTTACATTACCTAGCACACTATAACCCTTAATACATATTGTGAGAATTAAGCCTATTCTATTTCCAACTGTCTACAAAATTCCACAAAATTATGAGTGTGCGGTTGTTGTAGCTAAACTTTAGGAACCTTCGGCCGGGTATATACTCTCGGAGACCCGCCATATGATTTGTACATGGGGATTTAGAGGGCAAGAACATGTTCAAATGATAAACTTATAAGATTTAACCAAATAGCCTATGTCGTAAAATTTTTAAATCCACACATGGTTAGTGCATCCGGTCGTAAACCCTTGTATTACTCTCAATTTTTAGAGTTATTATTCCCCTAGAACAACAGTTGAGCCAGGTCCTTTCTTTTTCTACACCATATTATATGTTTCGTTTCACCTTTGCACTTAGCCTACTGTTGATGTTTAAGCCTATTTCTCTATGTTCGTAGTTTCTTTCGTGTAAAATTTTTGTAATTTTTCATGTGTAAAAAAAGTGAAAGTTTTGCCTGTCTCTGATATGGTCGCGGAAAATGAGCACAATTGCAATGGGAATATTATGGAGCTCGTAGTTTCGCTACTTTCACAATGATGATTATTTCCGAACAGATGTAGATGTGTTACAAGGAAAAGATTTTTCCGGACGAATTAATGTTAGTGCAATCCGGTTGAAATCACACCCGAGGTTTATTATGTTATTGTTTAAAAAATGAAAAGAGAAAAAAACGGGGGGAAGAAGAAGAAAAAAATAGTCGGTTTCAAAAGTAGTTTATACCAAGGGGAATTATTTAGAAGGCATAAGTTATTGTTGATACGTTACAAAAATCAACGATATAAAGTCTTGTAAAAAGTGGCCGATATCACCACTTATGTAAAAGTATGGTAAAGAGGGGAGTAAGGGGAAGTTGTCCTTTGGGGAACACCAACTTAGTTTGTCCTTGTCCATTTCTTATGTCGAGGTTGTGGGGTCTGATCTATATGTTGCAGTTCTTTGTCATGGAACGGTCAGGAAAAAGGTTATAGCATCGTTACTTATTTGTTGGCTTAATCTATTTGTTTTGTGAATTTTGTTTAACACCCATTTTACTTCCCTTTCCTAGCAACTAACCTTAATGTCCACTCGAATAAGGACTTGTTCGAGCATGCATGTCTATTCCGTCGTTACGGCCATGTATGCATGTCTCAACTGCCTTGTTGAATGACGACTTTCGGTGAAAGTTAAAAGCTCCCTACCCTATATCATTTTTCATCCTAACCGCTGGTTAAACATGAAGAGGGATGTGTTCGGATTGTATATGTCTATTCTGTGTTACTGCGTTGTATGTACGATTTAAGATGACTTGTTGCGAGTTTGGTACTTATGGTGAAAGACTGTTGAATGATCAACCGTAAGCCTTCTTAACCCAATTTAGCTTTTGACTTGGTCCTTCTTCGTTTAGCGGGGTGAGATGTGATATCTTGCCTAAGCTATGATACGAAAACTATCACGAAGCAGGCAATTGAGTTTAACTACTTAAATGTTGCACCCTATAATAGTTGAGTGATCTGAGTGTTTCCATTTCCATATTTCGTGAGGAGCTTGGTTATGTACAGGTGATTAGGACAAAACGATGCTTAAACGGAAAATCCTCAACTTCGGTTAGGACACATTTTCATAAACTGAAACTTTTTCTAAAGTCTACTTGAGCGTATAATAAGTAGGCATTCAAGTGGAAGGGATATTTGATGACATCAAATTAAATCACTGTTATATATTATCATTTATCCCATCTATTTTGCCCACTTGCATTATTTGGTACTTAATTGCTTTCAAGTTGATAAATGCAGTAATTCAGGAGTGTTTTGTGAAGACAAGCTAAAAGGCGTATAATTTAGAGCTAAAACGAAGATATTTGAAGATTGCTGAATTTTCACCAATACTTCAGTTTCCAACTAACGAGATACGGAGTATCAGCGCCAAGACTTCACATGGAAAAACGCGTTTGACCCAATTCCCTATACGGCGTATTCACTCTGTCTACATAGTCGTTATCAGTTAAAAGTCTCAATATTCGAAGATATGTAATCAAGTAAATTGGGAAAGATATCAAAGATTTATTACGAACGTAGCGCGCACTCCAAGGAATCCAGCCCAATATGCCGTATCGACCTTACTGGATATGGCGTATCGAGTCTTTTTCAGACAATATAAATAGAAGACTCAAAAAAGTTGTTTTCACGTGTGCAATATCATATCTATATAACCATATCATTAAAAGGCGAATTTTAGAAGAAAATATCAGCCATCAAATTGATCACGACTCCATAGAATACATCGTGTAATTTTTACTCTCTTAATCATTCGATTTTCAACTGTTTGATTACGCTTGTATAATTACAATGGTTGTGGGGTTTAACGCTGGGTATTAGCCATCTTAATGAAAGTTCAATGTTTGGTTTGTTTTAAAATCGATTTCTTAATTTATCATTGATTGTTTGATTATGTTTATCACCTCATACTTGTTTATGTGTTTGAATATGCGACCTATCATTCAACTGGATCTAGTGATACGGACCAAGTAATCTAGATACCGGGATAGCTCTCCATATCGTATTTCATATTACTGGACCAATAGGATCACAAATAACGTTCTGTCTTTGTCTTTTGATTATGAGCTTAGTTGGATCGGTAGGTGACCCGTTTATGTCTCAACAATCATGCTCTTAATTAACTGATAAAGATTTAAATAGTAGACTACCAGTATATAAAATACCGTTAAACAATAAGTGGGTAAAGTCCCGTTGGGCTAGGGTTTTAACAGGATCACCACTGCTTTAATTCTCTAAGATAGATTATAATTAAACTAAAGGATGCTTTATGCGGATGCATTAATTATGACAGGATTAATTATGTCTAGGTCTTAGGATGCTTCCCCGCCTAAGTCTTAAGAATGGTATGCCGCTTCGAGATAAGTAAATCATTGCACTTAAACAAACAAACCAGCATTGAACCGGATTTAATATGGCTAATACGGTTTTCTATCATTTGGCTTGTACCGCTTTTCTATCTTCTACTTTTCTTCTTTTGTGTTTATTGTGTATTGAACTGGTATTTGTTTTCACTAAACCTGTGCCAGTCTCTCAGGCTGAAAACCCCCCAAATCATTAGACAACGTACATAGCATAGGTTTAACCAGTAAATAGACTAATTAAAATACTGATAGAATATAGGATTAATGTTCCACTTTTAGTGTTCGACACCCTACTTACCGCGAACTCCATCTTGACCGGGTACACTGTTCGTTAAAGTGTTGTTTTAGGTTTGCCGGCTAAATATAAATGTAAAACTTGATAATCAAATAATTAACCCTACACGATAACACATCATCTGCACATCTACTTTTCTATCTAAACAGGTCATAGATCTGCTTCATATTAACCCTGAAATACCAATTAAAGCAGTACAAGAACATATGCAAAAACAGTTTCAAGTGGGTGTCTCCAAGACCAAAGCTTTTAGAGCACAAGCGAAGGCAGAGGCTCATCTTAGGGGTGATCAAGAACAGCAATATGCTCTACTTAAGATAGATGTGTATAGGGCTCACAATCCAGTTGAAAATGTAAGAGGGTTTAAAAGAATCTATGTTTGTTTGGGTCCTTTAAAAGATGTGTTTAGAGCTTCTAGGAGAGAGTTGCTAGGATTGGATGGGACCTTTATGAAAGGGAATTATCCAGGTCAAATGATAACAGCTGTGAGTATGGATGCTAATAATGAAATCTATCTTGTAGCATATGGAATTGTTGAATCAGAATCCAAAGATTCATGAACATGGTCCTTGTCATGTCTTGGAGATGATTTTGATCTGTATGCCAATTCAAACTTTACCTTCATTACAGATAGACAAAAGGTACATACTTGTAGTTATTTTATTGCATTACTAACATTTTTATTTACTAATTGTTTCTCTAATGCTTTGGAGGGTCTGTTACCAGCTTTGTAAGACCTCTTTCCTGCTGCTGAATACAAGTATTGTGTTAGACATATTCATGATAACATGAATTTGATCTATAAAGGTGGTCATTACAAGGAACTACTTGAATTCGAAAACTTTAACTTACAAGTCGAGGACAAGTGTGAAACCGACGTCCTGGGTGGTTATCCGTCCATAAAGTACGTATTAGGGTTTGCTGACCACATAAACACAATGCGATCTTTCTTGAATTAGGTTTTCCTTTTTTTTAATTTTTTAGGGTTCTTAGTTAAATATGTGTGTGCTTGAATAAAATGTGGGTGGATGGGTTATTAAATAAAGGGGTGTTGACTTAGAAAAAAAAGTAGATAATGTATTTAATAGGGAGGGTAGTGAATTGACAAAAAAAACCTCGTATGGGATGCATGTAGGTGGGCCCAAGTTAGCCCCACTAATGACGTTAGGGCAAAAGGACCAAAAGTGGAACTAAACCTTTGCCACACGGACGTTTTTTGCACTTTTTGATATTCGGCGAACCAAAAGTGCAATTTGGCCAAACCACAAGGACCATTTTTACAATTCTCTAAAAATAAAATAACAATAGCAATGTCATTCAATTATTCCCTCGTTTAAACAGGATAAGGTCAAAAAGCTGTGAAAGCCACCAAGGCTGCAAAAGAACGCGGTTACGTAGCAATCACGGGTCATGTTTACCCGGTGTAGGTGGCATAAGCAAGATACATTGCAGCATCAGCAAAGCATTAAGAAAAGGCAGCCAAAAGAAAATAACATTGGTCAAGGAAGCACCATGATCCATGACGGCTGCAAACATGATGTCGTGATGCCTTGCCGAGACATGGGCCAGTCTGACCAATCGTAGCAAACGTAAGCAAATGCAAATCAACATCAACAAATTGTTAATAAAAGGTATTCGACCCACCATGGCTGCAAACACAACGTCGTGCTACCTCGCGAAGATATTGGTGGACTTCACTATAAACTAGGGGTGAGCATACGGGACCGGAGTCCGGTCCTCGGTCAAGGGTTTTCATTACTTTCGGTCTCGGTCCGGTCCGGTCCGACCAAAAACCCGACGATTATGCCGTGTAGGACCGGACCGGACCGAAGACCGACCCAGACCGGACCGACCTGGACTGGACCATACTATTTTGGTTCGGTCCTCGGTCCGGCATTATGGACCAACTCGGTCCTCGGTTCGGTCCGGCCCTTGGACCGTGCTTACCCCTACTATAAATGATCCAACAACCAACTATAGTTGCAACCCACACACATCACAAACAACGTCAACATCAGATATTTACATCAAGCAACCCAAAAAGAGACATGGCGGCTGCAAACACGATGCCTTGATGCCCTGCCAAGCCACACGTCTCTTTCAGGCGCCACACAAAGGGTAAGTAAATGCAATGCAACATCAGCAAGGCCTTAACAAAAGTCATTTAACCCGTTATGGCTGCAGACACAATCCAGTGATTCCCCGCTAAGATAGGGGTCAATTTCAACCATCACAACCTAACAACGTACCGTGGTTGCAAAACGTAAGGCCTACAACAAAGTCTAAATAACTTGATAAGCAACACAAACAACAATAACAACATAAATGGGAGCCCCAAAACCCCCTAATCAAATAAAATAGACCAAAAGACGATGAGAGTTGCATGTGACACACCTCATCTCTCAAAAACCCCAAAATCAAACCCGACCAAAGTTGCATATGGTTCTTAAGCATGCATTCAATTAAAAACAACATTGCATCAAGAGGTGATGGGTAATCGTGTATTTACCAAATGGAATAAATGTGTCAACACATCGATTAACAAAGAACCGACAACCAATATCAAGCTTACCGATAATGCATCAGTTTTCCGACGACATGGAAAACACCGAAACCATAATAAATCAAACACCATATATACCCCTATAAGGAGTAGAATACAGCTGGCACCAATGCATAAATAACCTAGAAGGTGTGAGTGAAGTTGGATAAGGCGAGTGAAGTGGGATAGAGAGAGAAAAATATGTATCAGATGGTTGTCGGTGGAAGAGGAAGTGAGTGAAACGGAAGTGGGCGCATAAAGTGGGAGAGGTTTATGTGAGTGATTGGGAATCATGTATTTACCAAGCATGTCGGGCTTTAATATAGTAGTACAATGAGTTACTTCTAAAGTAATTTTTTGTAGAGTAAAGTCCAAAATAATATATGGTTTGCTCATTTAAACATTATACGTTCTTGTCAGATAAGTTAGTACATATATATTCTTTCGTTAATAAAATTCAGTCACCATACATCCCTGATGATGAACGGTAAAATTATTTCTCTAGTAAGTTCTACATGTGTAATTATTTCTACGTTAAGTTGGCACATGTGTATCCCTCCGTTAGTAAAAGTCAGCCACCATAAATCCATCCGTTAGTAAAAGTCAGCTACTGATAGGTGTAAAATACACATATCTATTAACATCAAAAATGACCCTAAATGACCAAAAATACAGTGAAAATGACAAAGATATGTGTGTTTTTGTGTTTTGTGTATGCAGGTATGGATAAAGCAAAAATCACGAGAAAACCGTCAAAAATGGGCAAACACGGACATGGGAAACGGAAGAGCACAAAAGAAGCCGGGAAATCAAGCCAAAGTCAAAAAGTCAACCTTGGTCAACTCTCAGTCAACCAAAGTCAAAGTCAACACTAGAAGACAAAATCTTAAAAGTTCAAATCCAATCCCTTAAGTTTTAAAAGTTACACGAATGGTCCTTGAAGTCTAAATGGGCCCATTATCCCTAAAAACCTCACCCAGATCCAAAGCCCAAAACAAAAGCCCAATATCCAACCCATAAACCTTTTATAAAAATCCAGGGGCCATTTCTGCTATTATTGAAAGTCATTTAAACACTACACTTTATTAAAACAAAGACAAGGACTGAAATTGCCATAATCCCAAACTCACACCACCCGTTTACCCAATTCAGTTAAACTAAAAAAAAATAGGCGCCAAAGCTTTGTTACTATTCATTCATCTTTTTCAATTTACCCACAAGTCAAAACAAAGGGGAAAGTTCAATCAAAGGGTGAAAACGACAATTCAAGAGCTCTAGTAAAAGATGACGGGGTTTAATAGTCATTTCATGAGCTCTTATTGATTCACTTAGCAAGGGAATGCCACGTGGATGTAAAGAAAGCACAAGAGAAGAGGGATTTTACTCTACTATCACTCACAGAACAAACATAAACGTCTCAATCACGGATTGCCGCGCTAGCAATCCGTATGAGATCATTTAGTGATCTAACGGCTCAGGATGACTCTTC
Organism: Tanacetum coccineum; assembly: GCA_026074375.1. Classification (NCBI taxonomy): domain Eukaryota; kingdom Viridiplantae; phylum Streptophyta; class Magnoliopsida; order Asterales; family Asteraceae; genus Tanacetum; species Tanacetum coccineum. Next base: position 1,502 of record BQNB010000486.1, on the reverse strand, counting down.
AATCATTGAGAAATTATACGGCCATGATTAGAAGGAGCGTGTAGAGCAAGGAAAGGCTAGAAGGTTCAGCTTGTGGCTATAAATAGCACACTCACACACACACATTTAATCTTCTTTTTCTTATTTTTTTAAGTAGTAGTAAATTAGCTTATGTATTTTCTTTTAAAAATGTAATTTTACTTTTCAAGTGTTTATAATCTCTTTTTATCAATCATTGTAATCAGTTTTAAAGCATTAATAAGATTTTTATTTTAGTTTCTTAATAAAAAGCTCTCAATCTCTATTTCCTCTCATATGTTTGTTACTGTACCAAAAGCTTCCATAAGCTCTCTAACAGCTCTCTAAGTCTATAAGCTTAGATAGAGCTCAAATAAGTTGTTTAATCTACTTAAACCTTTAAATCAGCTTAAAAACCTAGACTATTTGGATTATAAGCTTTTGGAAGGGGATCAAAAGATAGAAGGGATCCCAAGCCAGAGCTGTTGACAAGCTCATTTGAGCCCTTTAGCTGAAGCCATTTGTAAGTTTCTTTTTAAATTCCTTTGTCATTTAAATTTCATAATAATTGATTATTTGCTTACTAGCTTTGCTTATCTGCTTATCTAGTTGTTGAAATTGGCTTATTGTGTTTCATTTTGATTATTAATCATGTTTTCCTATCTGTTTTTAGTTAATATAGTTTAGAGTTTAGCTTTTCATAATTTGTCTTTAAAATCCATAAAAACCAAAAAAATTAGATATCATAGTTGTAGATCTTTGATTCTAGCCTATTCAGTTATGGATTTATGTTTGTTAAGTTAGTTATAAGCTAGTTTTCATCTGGTAATTAGGTCTTGTTAGCTAGTTTTCAAAATCATAAGCTCAATTAAAATCTGTCAATAGCCAAAGGGGTGTTTGGAATAACAAAGTTTAACCTCTAATAGTCAAACTGAGTTGTCCATTTTGCTTGAGTTAAATTGATTATCATTTAAAAAGAGTAGTTAAGCTATGTGTTCAAATTAGTTTTCAAAATCTAAGTAGTCTTAGCTCATTAAGAGTGTTTTTGCACCAGGGGACTTTTACACCTTTTTCTTTGATTGTTAAATTTGATCCAAGCCTTCCTAGGCTTGGATTTGGATTGCTAAGTGTTTTAGCACTCTAATTGAGTGCATCTATTGCAGGTTTACCACTAAGGTAACTTGCATTCTTTGTTTTGCCTCACTTTGGTAGTTGCATCAGTAGTTAGACAGCAGTTAGTACTGCTGTGTACTGTTGTCTTTAAGCTTCAATTTAGCTTAGTGATAGTGGCTTTTAAATTCTCAAATTTAAGTAGCTTTTAGTCATCATTTAGGTTAGTATAGATTTAGGCTTAATTTTTCATTTCTAGCTTAATATCTTAGGTGTTAGAGATACGAAATTCCGTCTAACTATGAAGTTTCAGTCACTCGAAGATGTACGAAAAAGTGTATACGTTAAATAGTTAGTTTGTTCATGTTTTTAGTTGTAAATGGGCATGTAATGTA